>JAJIBD010004587.1:0-82812 GCA_021461705.1 Cryptotis parvus | reverse complement strand
CAAACATGAACATTTTTGTTATTGTTGATCTCATGTGGTATAATAAAATAATATTTTAAAAAAAAGAAACACATTTTAGGTTCTCACAGTGAAATGCCAAGAGAAAACCATTTGTGATTCTGGCAGGGGAGGGTGGAGATTAATCATTATAGAATATACCAAATTCCTCAAATCTAATTTTTTAGAGAGGGGAAAAATATACATCTTTTCCAAAGCCTTCCTCATTCTTCAGTTATATACATAATAAATACCATATATCATATATCATATTAAATATATAAATTATATATGCTATATATAATTTATTTGGGGGAATGGAGTCTCCCTCCATATTCAGGAGTTATTACTGACCCTGCACTTAGGAACTACTCTTGGTGCTCTTGGTGGATTTGGGGGACCATATAGGAGGCATGCAAGGCAAACACCCTAATTGCTGTACTATTGCTCTAGCCTGCCCCCTCCCCCTTTTCTAAAATATAATTCTAACCCTAACTTCCATGTCTTCCAAAGAGTTGGGGAAAACATTGATAGAACTCTGTGAAAGTTATAATCCAAGCAGAAATCTCACAAAAAGACTGATTCAATCATAAAACAGCATAATGCTTCCCTCCCCCACTTTAAACCACCACATCAACTAGCTCTCTGGTATAATGAGGGATTACAAAGAAAACAAGCTACAAAATTCAGAATATATCAAAGTAGAATTTATAGAAGACCAAAAATATTAAGGGAGACAGAAACAAAGAAATCTGAAGCCTCTGACATATACAACTACATCAAATATTAAAATTCAATCCAAACCACTCATAAAATGTTGATTTAGTTCATTTATTTATAATTGATGCATCATGTATGGCGCTCAATAAAATGATTGAAAGGCATGCCAAATGGTAAGACTACACAATTGTCAGAGATCAACCAGCAATGTCAAAGATCAACCAGCAAGCAAAACATACTTGGATATGACACTGATTTTGAAAATAATATTTTTATATTTGCAGTATCAGTTACCACTATCTTCTTTTGGAGATCCTTGTTACCAGTCATGCTTTCTATTTGAAGAATTTCACTAACCTAGTACCTGCTTAGCTTCTTCTCCCTCTTGTGGCTAAAATTTGAACCTCATTTGTCTTTTCTAGATCTCACAAAGTAATTGCTCAAAATCTCTGTTTTGTTTTTTCTGAACGCTGCTCACCAGCTAAGTTTGTGGTTTGTATCCCACAGAGCCTGACCTGTTTTCTGGGCATTCCAACTGTCTACCCAAGCTTACTCTTGCAACTGCCTACAGGGCTACACACAATAAATTAGGAGCAGTGTGGAGAGATGTGGTTTTGGCACTTTGGGTGTTGAGGGATCTACAGAGACCACATGGAGAAATTTTCTCAGTTATCAGGGACAGGCTTCCTGACAGACTCCAGAATATTATCAGCAAGAACTTTGCCTTTTTAAGGGTTCACATATACTCCTCTCTCTTTCCTCAGCCCTTCTCCCTCCCCCAAATCAGGGAACTCGCATTCTCATACTCTAGGTTCTGATGGAAAGAAATGGATTTGTAGTGTAGTCTGCAAAAACAATACCATACTGATACCCTAAATTACCACTCAAGTCAAATACAAGGCACATTTGCCTTTATTTTCCTTTGAAGAATACGATCCAGAAGGCAAATAAAGAGTAGGCTGACTCCTAAAGATCCAGGTAACTCTTCAAGTTTGCAAGCAACTTTCACTTGCTCACTCAGCTTCCAGAAACTTCCAGGCTGTCCTATTTGGAGAAGGCAATGCCGTTCAGACTACAGCAGACAGTTTTTCCTTGGTGGTTGTGGAGTGGGGTGGTAGAAAAGCAGGTCTGAGGTGACCAGGATCTGAGCAGAGGTGTGGGGTACACCAAAAGGCATTCTGGGTGAATGTGAGCCCTAAGTTCACTTTCACAAACTGTGATGGAGAAACAAGGCTCAGATTTGGGCATAACATTCAAAAGAAAAAAGAATTTGATTCAAAATTAGGCTAAAAAATCTGACACTGAAAAAGAAAGTCACTATTCTGTATTCATTAGTGGGATATAAAAAAAAATAGTAGGAGACTAATATCCAAGGCCAGGGAAACAGGAGCCAGGAGAACCTATCAATGGTTGGAATCTACCAAAAGGGGCGGGAAGGTAGGTAAGATAGAAAAGGGACCAGTTTGACAGTAATAGTCAGAAATAGAAGCACTAGATTAGAGCTGAGTATTGCAAGCAGGTAAAGGTATGATATATGTGTTGGTATTGCAGACCACAATGTTCAAAAGGAAAGAAAAGAATGAGAGAGAGAGAAAGAGAGATAGAGAGAGAGAGAGAAGGGAAAGTGCCTGCCCTAGAGGCAGATTGTGGGGAGGCCATAGAGGGAATTGGGGACATTGATGTAAATGTACACTGGTGGAGGGGATGGCTGCTGGTATGACTGAAACCCAATCAAGAACAGCTTTGTAAGTATTTCGTGGTGATTTAATAAAAAAATAATAAAGTCGCTATTAAAGAAAACTTTTGAAATTTAAAAAAGGCATGTATTAAGAAAGGAAATACTTTTATATGATTTAAGAAAATTAATGTAAAAATTAATGACATTTGAGGAGGCCGTATGAAAATAAACTGAGTGGTTAAGTGTTATTCTATGAAAACTTTGCCTGATTCTCTCCTGTGAAATTCAAGCATGATTGGAAAGCAAAGCATGTCCCCTTTGCTTTTTTAAAAATGCAAAGAAAAATACACAGCTACACTAAGGTTTAGCAGGAGCTGACTGCTACAGACCTCACTTCATTACCTCAGTGAAATCCTGATATATGTGCTCATGCATAGTCCTGCTGAGTGAAACCTGACCTGAACCTGCATTCTTATTTCCAGCTGTAAGTAGACAAAAGTATTTTCCTAAGTTCCTTAGTTGCCGAAAACTACAAACAGGTTTCTTTCCCTTTTCTCAGCCCTAAGAAGGAAAGTGTATTAAGTTGATTGATATTTAAATAAGTATATGTTACTGAGTACAAGCTTTAAAGGCAAATTAGGTGATTCACAGATAACTGGCCAGTCTGTTAAATTCATAGCATGAGCCGTCTGTACAGAGGAGAGTAAAATCACCTGAGCACTCTTTGTTTCCCCTGTTATGCCTGGTTCTTCTGGCAATTAAATTGTCTCTTTCTCTTAGGCAATTGTCTGCGCCCCCAAAAAAAGTAGGGGTGTTAAAAGTAACTCGAGTAAACCAGAAACAACCTGACTTCACTTGCCAAACTTAAATTCCTTTCCATTATATATGCTAAGTTATAAAAAATTCCTTTCCCAGTTTATACTCTAAATTATATTTAAAAATTTATATTTTAAATTTTATTACACTCTTTTAATTTTTTTTCAGCAGAGGTGGGACCCAGTCAAAAAAAAAATATGGTAAATATGGGTTTTGGGTTACTGGATTTGGGTGGGGAAGAGCAAGAGCATTTCCTGTCCTTGAGCTGTACCTTGATGGTGATGGGGAGGTGGGAGGGTCGGTGTGCTCTGCAGAAATAAAGGCCAGAGAAGTGAGGAACTGTGAATGGCAGCGGTGGGGACAGCCTAGTACTGGGGGGCTCATCAATTCAGTTGCTGGTACTGCAAGTCTGCAGAGCTCAGACATTGCCTCACCATGGCCAAAACAAATAATGGGGCTCGCCTGGCACATGTAACATCCAACTGAATATTCGATCTCATCTAGTTTCTAAACAGTGGAACCATGGGCAAAGGAGATAGCTAAGAAAAGAGGTGGTGGCTTTGCAAGACTGGGTCGGGGGTACGGGCGGTGCTGACAGCAGCCAAAATAGCAGGGCTTAATCACTCTATCACTGTCTTCCCCGCTTCATCATCCATTTGCTCGAGCATACACCAGTAACATCTCAATATGACCTGTCTCATGCAAGTAGAGCCAAGGGCACCTGCTTGCTGCAGGAATGTAAAGAGCCTCAAACCATTCCATCAGGTCATGGGAATGAGGTCTATAATTGTTACTGGTATTTGGCATATCAAATACGGACACGGGTAGCTTGCCAGGCTCTGCTATGCGGGTAGCAGGGCTCCATACCCAAATAGAAAGCCTCAGTTTCCCTTGTGGCTCCATTTTAGCTGACTTGAATCTACATTATAGATATTCCTGCAAATTCCTGGGCTCTCGCTGCCACTGAGTTATTTACACCTCCCCAAGACCATAAATTCTGCCCCAGTTCTTGTGCTCACAGGAAACCAAGAAGAGATAATAGACAATACCCCAGTTAATGGTGGACTGTATAACCTGAAAGTCCCTAAATACATACAGACTGTTGGTCTTAGCAACACGCATGGCCAGAAGTTAGCAAGACATCTCTGGGAAACAAATGGGAATTCTCTGACACTTTGATAAGTGACACAAAGATCCAGTTTTCCCATTAAAAAAACCAACAACAACAAGAAAAAAAAAAACATTCACCGAAAAGAGTCAGGCTTACTAAATTCCTCCTGCTGGGGAGTTTCTTTCCTACTTAACTTTGCAAACAAACTTTTCTGTTTCCTAACCATGAGTGCGAGCATCTGTATCCCTCAATAATTTTCAAGAACGGAAATAGTGAAGCACCTGGGGACGGTGGATGAAGGCAGAGCCAGACTGTGTAGCCAGAGAAAGGCAAAGCGGCCTGTCCTGCCCGTGAGTGCGGAGGCGCCAGGAGGGCGGAGGGTTCGACCACAATAAAAGATGGCACCTAATCAGTTTTCCTGGCAACTGGGAGCCCAGCAGCCCACCTTCAGTGACCTTAGGTGGAGAGGATTGGGGGTGGGGACGAGGCAAGGAACTGATGGAAGTCCTGGAGTCCTGGCAGTGACCGTCCTGGCAATTAGCCTCTTCCTCCTGCTTGTTTTCTTCATCTTCACTATTGCCTGCCTGGGTTCTTGAAACAGTGCCAGCCTCTGACCCAGAACTGTTAACGCAAACACAGAGGAACTTGGTGACCCCCCAACTGTGTTCCCCAGGGAGTTCTGCCCCACAAAGGAAGGACAGAGAGTCACATTCTGTGGCTACCAGAGCCCACCCCTGCCTGCCAGACACCTCAAATTTCTGGTGCAGATGCGGAGGTCCCAGACAACTGCACGGGGGTGTAGGAGACAGCTTGAAGGAGCAGGTTGCACCCACCCCAAAAAAGAATCCCTGTGTGTTTAAAGGGGTACCAGCAGAATGGAACTAGAATACCTCCAAAGGCGTGTTTCACAGGACGCCTGCATTTAGAATAACGATAAAGGCCTATTTTATAGAAGACTTTGGTGGCATTTGAAGGAAGTTTTCTTTCCACACCGCCAATGCACACACCTGAGAAGAAACGCCTTGGAACGCAGGGGATGGATTTTCCACAATGAAAGGTGTGTGAATATGCTGGCAGAGTTCAAGGGGCAGAGCAGTGTACAGGTCATGTACAAGGAGGAAAATGCTCCTTCCCTTTATTCCATCTATGGCGCTTGTATGTGTAAACTCGATTTAAGGTTAGCTCATCTGAGAATGAGGTGAAGATGACAATCAATGTTTTATCATAGGGATGTAAATCTGACAGCAAAGTCTGGTTCGGCACTGTGGTCCCAGGGACTTTGTGTCACAAATGAAGGACAGAGACAGAGAGAGACACATTCTGTGGATGCCATAGCCTGCCCTGCCTGCCAGACACCCAAATTCCTGGTGCAGATGTGGAGATGCCAGGATGCTATCAGACAACTGTGCCTGAGGGTGTGGGGAGCCCACTAGAAGAAGCGGTTTGCACTAAACCCAAAAAAAGAATCCCTGTGTGTTTAAGGGGTAATCATTAAAGGACATGTTAATGTCAGACTTGAAAAAATACTAATGAAAAATACTTATAACTGCTGACACAATAGATTGTGTAGGCCTATATTTTAATTTTCGTATTCTTTTTTTTGTGGCTTTTTTGAGTCACACCCGGCAATGGTCAGGGGTTCTCCTGGTTCTGCACTCAGGAATCACTCCTGGCGGTGATCGGGGACCATATGGGATGCCGGGATAGAACCCAGGCCGGTACTGGCCGACCGTGCAAGGCAAACGCCTCTACCTGCTGGACTATCGCTCTGTCCCCTAATTTTCATATTCTTGATCTTGAGCCCTGCCTGCAGACCGTCTGCCACAGTGGGGAAACCTGGAGTACCGAACCTCGAAGACACAGGTCTCCTGCTGAGGAAAGAGTCCAGTCTGAAAAACATAATTTTGCACACGGACCCCCACAACGCTTCTGGGATAGGTTCTGTGGACCTATGATGAACAAAACTGGATTCCCGGACTGCAGGACTTGAATCATGAAAGAAGCACTGCTGTCGGTACCGTAAAAGAGAGGGTCCGTGTGAAAGCCTACTACTGCGGCCCGCCACCCCAGCAGAGCCTCTCGCAAAAGCCCGAGGAACCCCCACACCATGAGGGGCCACCATTTTCCACATCCGATTCCCCTCTCATCAGAACTCCACCCAGCAGAACTGATTGCAGCCCGGCTAGGCTGTGCAGTTCATCAATAAATGCTCAAGTTTTGAGGTGACTAGAAGATTACCCTACCCGCACAGCAAAGCCTGACAAGCTACCCGTGTCATATTTGACATGCCAAATACCACTAACAATTATAGACCCTCATTCCCATGACTTGATGGAATGATTTGAGGCTCTTTATGTTCCTGGAGTGGACAGATGCCCTTGGGCTATCTCACATGTGACAGGACATATTGAGATTTACTGGTGCCCACTTGAGTAGTCGATGATCTACGGGAAGTCAAGTGATCAAGTGATTCTTGATCTTGTTGCAGTGGCTTAGGTAACAGCTGTATTATTTGTTCCATACCATTTTATTCTGTTTCTTTCTGTTTCTTTCGATGTACTTAAAAAAAAACTTTTGTGAGCTTCTTTAAGCTCTAGACCATACTCTACCATAATGGGACTCATTATGATACAGCAGACATACAATGCATGAGAATACCTTAATATTGAATATTAGGGATAATTCCTTAATATTCAACTGAGAAGTTGACGTGAAATACTGTGAGGAAACGAAGTCTAATGCTCGCTCCCTAACAGTAAACCTCTGTAATACTTCCTTCCATTCCTATGGAAGTTGGAGTGTTGACTAGAGTCTAGCTACTTTCTGCTGAACAAGATTTATGGAGCAATTGTTGGTGGGAATGTCGACTGGTACAGCCTGTTTTGAAAAACAATACGGGACATTCCTCGAAAGACTAGAAATTGAGCTCCCATTTGACACAGCCATACCACTCCTGGGAATATACCCTGGGAAGCCAGAAACACCATCAATACTTTTATTTTCATAGCAGCACTATTCACAATGGTCATCATAATAGCCTCCATTATCATGGTCTGGGCCCCACAGCTCATCAGAACCCACGCAAGAGAGATGCTGATCTCAAGACCAGCTCAGAGCAGCCGAGTTTGAGCCCAGGTAGGTGGCTCTCAGAGGTGGAAGTCACCGGGCATTCCTGGAGATGGAGCTGGGGTACCCCTTCCCCTCTCTGACCTGTCCTGGAGGCCTGGTGGCCCTGCCCACAAGCTGCCTCAGGGCTCTCGGCCATGATGCAGAGACTCAGAAGCACAGGGGAGAGCTGCCATCTGGCTCTCCACTAGCTCAGCTGACCATGAGGCTCCCAGGAGGCAATAGGGGTTTGGGAAATGGGTCCATCACCTCTGTAGGGCCTCCGAAGCAGCCGAATGAGACTCGTTCACCATAATAGCCACCATTTTCATGGTCCAGACCTGGTACATCAAACTAGTGGAACCAATCATGTTCTAGATTATATTTCAATCTACGATGTGTAAGAAAGGGAAGTGAGAGGGGGAATAAGAGAGAGAGAAAGGAGGTAAAGAACCTGCCATGGAGGCAGACTGGAGGAAGGGGGAGGGAAGTGGGGATATTGGTGATGGGAGATGGGCAGGGGTGGAGGAATTTGTGTTGGAACACTGTAGAACCAAAATTCAAACATGAACATCTTGTAATTGTATATCTAACAGTGGCATAATAAAATATTTTTAAAAAAGAAACTTTGGTACCTCTACACAATGCAATACTATGCAGCTGTTAGGAATATGAAATTTGCCTATAAATGGATGGACGTGGGAGAGGATCATGTTGAATGAAATTAGTCAGAAGGAAAAAAGTATAGAATGACTGCATTTATTTGCATGATATATATACTGTATATGTATACATATATGTGTATATATATATATATATATATACACACACAGTATCACTTGTATCATTTGCCTTCCTGTTCATCATCAATTTGCTCGGGCGGGCATCAGTAACATCTCTATATGTCCTGTCTCATGCTAGTAGAGCCCAAGAGCATCTGCTTGCTCCAGGAACATAAAGAGCCTCAAACCATTCCATCAGGTTATGGGAATGAGGTCTATAATTGTTACTGTGTTTTGGCATATCAAATATGACATGGGTAGCTTGCCAGGCTCTGTAGTGTGGTTGGGATACTCTTGTAGTCACCTCTAATCTCCAGCATTCATTGATGGACCGCCGCAGCCGCAAGCGGCTGCGCTAAGCCGGGTTGTGATCAGCTCTTCTGCTGGGTGGAGTTCTGATGAAAGGGGAGTCTGGATGTGGAAAAATGGTGGCCCTCATGGAATTGGGGGGTCACCAGATAACCCCCTATCTATGATATATACTACTGTATATAACAAGAACACAGACATGAACTTTTTGAGGACATGCAGTAGAAATTGATGTACTTTAGGGCTTTCTGCACTGAATAAACAGCTTCTCATTTAACATTTTTATAGGAGTTAGTCTTCCACTGGACAGTCAAGGAAATATACTAAGAAATTTCAGTCAATTGCTAGAGGAAAAGACAAGTAACATAACAGCCAAAGAATACTCTGAGTGAGTCTCCAAAATTCAGTTTCCAATGAGCGGTTTATATTCTCTCCAAAAATATATGAAATGCTTGTATTAAGCAGATAAAAGTGGCTTTTATGATAAAATAACTAAAGGCAAAAATAGAAACTATTAATGTTAACTTCCACAAGAGACAAATATGTGAACTCAGACAAATAGAGGAACAGAAAGAGAGAAGCTGAGAACAGTAAGAAAGGCTTTGTTTCCACGAGAGAGCTTCCAGAGACTTAAACAAATTGTAAATAAAATACTGTAAAATTTTTTTAATTTGATTTTATTTTTGGTTTTGCTTTTGAGGCCACAGCCAGATGTGCTCAGAGATCACTTCTGGCAGTACTGGGGACCTTATAAGGCACTACTGGGCATCAAAGCAGGGTCAGCAGCACATAAGGTAATTCCTGACTCCCAACCCCTATGCAATTTCAGTGGCCTCTGAAATACTTTTCTTCCAAAGCAACTGTTACTAGGGAAGCCTATAATATGTGTCCAAATGCTGTTAGGAAATGTCTTTAGATCACCAAGTGGATCCGGCCTTTCCATTTTACTGTATATGAATGAAGAATTTCAATAAGCTAAGACAAGTACTATGATTCAGGTTCCATGCAGAATGCAACCTAATCTCAAGGAGAAACTATTTCATGCCACCTATGGGAAAAGGAAAGCCAGAAATATCTCTCTGTGCTCTAAGACCTAGGCTGAGGTAGGAAAAGTGTTAATTACCCAGGAAATCCAATAAATAAACATTAGATGTGGCTCTTTTTAAAAAAAAAAAGAGTTCTTGAGTTACAGAAGTGGAAAGATAATGGCGCAAAAACACACATCTGTCTTTGTTTTCATAAGGTGAGAGGAAGAAAATCTCTCACGTTACAGGGCTGTCCTAGCAAACTCACTTGATTTTTCACGGTAACACATGAGCAAATGGTTTCTTAAAACCAACCTAGTGCATCATGACTCTGCTCAGACTCAAGATATTCAATCCGTGAATATGTAAAACCAAAAATTAAAATGAAAGGCTGTTCTTAACTGGACATTAGTTTTTATTTTACATTGGTCTGGCAGGCTAACCAAATCGATGAAAGCTCATCCAAAACTGGAGACTCTGGACAAAGGAAAATCTTTAAAGTATGCCAGTCCAAAAAAATGACTGCCTAAAACAGCAGCCTTACCTGCTTTCTGATTGCATTCCTTGGGTATTTATCCATTTAAAAATATTCTTGTTAAATGTAAGGCACCGTACTTGACAAAGTTGTTGATAACAGAGTGTCACGTATGCAACCTTCCCACATGAACCTCACCACCAAAGTGACTGCACCTCCACCAATGTCCCCAGGTTCCCTCCCACACTCCAGTCTGCCTCTATGAAACCAATATCCATGGTCAGGCAAAACATGGATCAGGAGGTCTTGTCAAATGTGGAATCCACCACAAACTTGTGGGAGTCAAAGGTTAGGTAAGATGGAGAAGGGAACAGTGTGCTAATAACTGTCGAAAGTGATAATACCAGCCTAGAACTGAGCATTGAATACAAGCAAAAAGATACACATGATAACCTATAAGTGTATTATTGTAATCCACAGTGTGTAAGAGAAGGAAGAGAGATAGAGAAAGAGAGAAAGAGAGAAAGGAGATAAAGAAACTGCCATAGAGGCAGGCTAGGAGAGCAGGGAGGGAATTAGGGACATGGTGGTAGGAAATGGGCACTGGTGGAGGGATGGGTGCTGGAATGTGAGAACAAAACCCAAACATGAACTTCTTTGTACTTGAATATCTCACGGTGGTATAATAAAATATAAAAGAAATTTAAAAAATTACTAGCTCAGACCATTTTGTGTATGTTTGGCCGTGTTCCTAGGGACAGACGGGTAACTCAGATTTTCCACCATGACCCTAAATTCCCTCTGTTTCTTCTATTAAGTACAAATAAAACCCCTGAAGTAAGAAAAAAACAAAGAATTATGGAGCAGGGATTTGGAATGGAAGAAAGTTGACCTACTGTGAGAAATAACACTTTGTTCCCTATACTTTTATCTACAGGTATAATATCAGCTGGGAAATTGCAACAGTTGTTGGGAAATCATTAAAATATTATAATTAAATAACTAATTAGAACAGGATGACTTCTCTCAAGGAGAGGCTATCATGTCTCCTAAATCATATGCCTTGGTAAGTAGATTTCAGGTTTCTTAATCCCAGAACGTTCTTACAAGTTTTATGAGGAAACAGAAGGGAATTGTTCCATTAATAGTTAGTTATCCCTTTTGCCAGAGACTGTTCCATAGGAAAAGCTCTTGAACAACTTTAGCTAGATTACTTTTTGTACCATTAACCTTCCCATGTCAATGTCAATGTATCTCATCATCTGATCCAGATCCATCTGGGCCCTCAGTAAGACTTTATTCAGGTATTAAGGAATAAGATCAATGTAGGGCAATTGCAATGTGGACTAAATTCAGCTGCAACACATGTATTTTGAGATTAAATTCCTCAATTTGAGGGTTTTCAAAATGTCCTGAGCAGTTCTGGTCTTGCCAAGGGACTGCTACTTTACTCTCTTAGTCAACTAAACCCCTATAAGAAGATGGTAGACTGTTTTCTCTTCCTTGATTCTAAAGACAGTCTTAATTCCTGAAGCAATATGGCTTCATTTGAAGCTAGTATTGGAACCAATTTCTAAATCATTTATCATTTACATATATATGTATATATAAAGAATTGTATATATAAAGAATCTTTACAGCGTTGTGTAAACATTGACATAAAAAATACTAAAAGTTTTTTAACTTGATAACGGCAAGGAGAGAGAAGAGTAAACATTTCATTTCTACTCACATAAAAAGATGCAATTTACCAGGTTGGTGTAGGCTAGAGTACAGAAAAGGGAAAGTTCATAAATTTGAAAATAGCAAAACATATTTTTACAATAAAACCTTATTGAAAACAATATTCATACTCAGTAGTTTCCTCAGTTCCTCATATAAATTTCAGTCTTTCATTAGTAATTCTTACCAATCCAGTTTTTTTTTATCAGTTTTGAAATTCCTATATTTTCATTTGGCTTCGTGACATACCTGTATTTTAGAGTATTTGTTCAAGTCTGTTCCCATGAATCCTTCTGAATAAGTATTATAGCAAGCAACACACGTAAATGGGAAACAATACAAAACAGCCATAATAAAACTTACTATTAACTAAAAGTATTTTATTAATTAGATGGTACATAACGTCCCATAATAATACCCAGAATTGAGCAGAATATTCAGGAATACTCATATTGATATTTAGTATATACTTAGAAGGCTATTTTTATGTGTAAAGCCATGAATGTTTACCTACAAATTAGGCACATTGATATATCTTTCCTTTCTGTAACGAATTTTGTTATGTGATCCCTTAAAGTTTCCTGTTATATTTTTCATATTTATTTTTCTTTTACCCAATTAAGTCTTTTTTTAATTCTCAGTAAATATTATCCTGTATGATAAAACATTTTAGGGTCCAATGGAAATGTTACGGGCGCCCGCTCGAGCAAGTCCATGAATAAAGGGATTCAAGTGATCAAGTGATCAAGTGATGATAAAATATTTAAAACTTTTATACAGTAACTATTAAACAATGCTTAATTACCCTTTAATCAAACTGCCCATTTGACAAAGATTTCAAACTTAATATAAAACTCTTCATGATACACAAATAAAACAGCTTTTTAAAATAAAAATAGATTTACTTAAGTCCATGAAGTTATTCTGATTAATAAAGTACTTTAGTTTTCTAAACATATTACTCAAATTCAACTGTTGTTAAACTTATCACAGTCAAAACATTTTTTTCTTTTGGGAAATTAGGGAAATCAAAATTTGTTTTTACACAAAGTATATCTTTGATATTAAAACTTAATATCCGCTGTACTACCACAGCGATAGTACAACTGGTAGGGCATTTGCCTTGCATGCTTCTGACCCGGGTTCAATCCCTGGCATCCCATATGATCTACATCATACTATGTGTCCTCTACTTAGCTTAAACTAACTTTTTTTTAGCTTGTTCTATCTTTTTTAAAATTATTTTATTTTTTATTTGTTTATTTTACATGTGTGTCTTTTATGGCAGGAGCAGCAGTACAGTGGGTAAGACACTTGTCTTGCACAAAGCCAACCCAGGTTTGTTCCGTGGTACCCCATATGTCCCCAGCACCCCCAGGAGTGATCCCTGAAAGCAGGATCGGGGGTAAGTCCTTAGCACGGTGCGATACGTCCCTTCCCCCAAAATTTTAAAACTTGTGTTATCTATCCTCCATAAAAGAAAATATTGTTTTCTTTCTATTCCTCTCACATATTTTCTATTTACATTCATTTTCTTTCCATTTCTTAAACTGTTTCATTCCCAACAAACACCAGAAGTCCAGGGAGATTTTCTGGCAGCTTGTATTTTAAATGACTGTTTCTCGTTATTTTTTTTTCCAGTCTCTGGCAAGCTGTCGCAGTCAGTCAAGTTTTTCACACTCAAGGTCAGTAAGGCTTTATTTTGTGCAGCTGTGAGGTAAGCAGCAGAAACAGATTGGAAGGAAAGGAAAGAACTTGCAGCTGAAAGCTCAATTTTTTTTTGCTGACTTTCCTTAAACTGTCTCTTATCTTTCCTTCCCACTTTAGAAACAGTTTCATTTCCAAGCAACTTCTCAAGCTAAGCAGCCTCACATAACCTCTCTTCTACTTACACATTCGTCTTCAACCCTTGCTTAAAAAATTGTATTAAGTAAAAGAAATATTCAAAATAGTAAGCATTTCTTTTTTTCATGAATAGTATGTTGTAATTAACCTCTTGATTTCTGATACACTTTTGTCAGCCATCCTGGGATTATAGTGATTTTAGCAGGCCAATAAACTTAATGTAACAGATGAGAGATAGCAGCCTATTAAGAATATGGCACATACCACTTCCAGTTGTAGCTGCAGACAGATTTACTCTAATACTAACACTTCCAAGTTGGCAAGATATTGTCACATTATCCATCAAGAACTTTAGCAAGAAGTCTGGTTCGCAACTGTATAGTTAGGTGAAGAAAGTTCCTTTCAATGCTACTCAGAGGTTACTTGGGTCTCTCTTCTCAGAAGTAACTTCTGGCAGTATTTGGGGTCAAATACATCCCAAACTGTGGCATTCTGGGCAAATGGCATCACTGTTCTTCTGAGAGTCTTATAACTACCCCCGCTTTCCGACTTAGCCTTCACTCTGTCCTCCCACCCTACCACAATAAATCCTGCTTTTTAAGCAAAATAAATACTAAAGAAATGAGTGGCCAGTAATCACATGCCTTGCTTAGGTGACAACATTGAGCAAGATATGTTCAGCTAGCATAACCCCTTCTTCTAGAAAGCACACCAAGGTGCGTGTGCTTTCGAACTTGGGTCTAAAAATGCATGCTGAGTCGCAGGTGTGCGCCTGTTGGACCCTGAGCAATACTAGGGTGGCCCAGTACCACCCTGGTGTGGACCTGAGCAATGCTAGGGTGGCCCAGTACCACTGGACCCAGGAAGCAACAGACTATTAGACCTGAACATTGAAAGATCCTACTCAGTTAATAAAGTATCACAGCTCCTCTCCCTTTACCCTCTAAAAAGAGTATTGTAAAATTATTTGGTTTATATTTATTATAATTCATTCCATTTGATGCTGTTTTCACCACTACTATATAAAGGAAGTCTTCTAAAAATAAAAAAGAACAAATACATAATCATGTGGAAAAGAAAAAGATTTCAAAACAAAACTACAGTGAAGTACTATTTCAAACCTACTAAGATGGTTATAAAAAGCAAAAACAGTTAAGCTTTGACAGGAATGTGGAAAAATTGGAGCCCTCATATATTCTTCGTGACAATATTAAGTGTCCAACTATATGGCAAAAACTGTTTCACAGCTCCTCATTAAATTAAAGTTTAGCATGACCTAGCAATTCCATTCCCAGATATATAGATCCAATAGTAATTAAAGCAGAGGTTCATACATAAACTCATATAATAATGTTCATTGCTATCATTATTGCTTTATTCATAAAAGAAAAAAGGTAAATAGAATTTAAATGCATGCCAATAGGCAAAGGGATACATATATGTGACACATGTTAGTCTAGTAGAACTTTGGTAATAAAATATTGATATATAGTGTAGGTGTGAACTTTAGCAATTCTGCTGTGAAAGAATCCAGACATAAATCTCACATATATTGTTATGATCCCCTTTAAATGTATGTTCAGGCAGGGAAAATCCATGGCAAGGCTATATTAATTGTGTGAATTTCGGCGGTAACAGAGTGACTGCTACAGGGAAAATTGGGGACATGGTTGGATGGGAAATAGGCACTGGTAGAGGGATGGGTGCTAGAACACTATAAGACTGAATCCCAAACATAAACTTCTTTACAACTGTATATCTCACAGTGGTATAATAAAATATAAAAAATTTAATTTAAAAAAGAAAATACTCTAAAATTAGATTGCAGGGGCCTGAGAGATACCCCAGCGGGTAGGGCATTTGCCTTGCATGTGGCCAGCCTGTGCCGGCCTGGGTTCGATCACTGGCATCCCATATGGTCCCCCGAGCACCACCAGGAGTGATTTCCTGAGTACAGAGTCAGGAGAAACCCCTGAGCATTTCTGGGTGTGACCCCAAAAAGCAAAAAAAAAAAAAAGAAAAGAAATTAGATTGCAGAAATCATTGCAAAATTTTATTCTAAAAATAACAAGGGCACACTAAATAAACTAAGATACATGAATATTTCAATTTTTAAGTGAAGAGGATTGATCACAAGAATATAAACATTATGTCAAATAATTTCCTTGGAGATAGCTTTTAGCTAAGAAATACAATAAACTTATTAAATAACAAGCTGACAGTGAACAGTTTACAGTGATGTGAACCTCTGCGTCAAAATACATGAAAACTGGAGCTTCAAGAGTAGTCCAGCAGGTAGATTTGCCTTGTACACAGCTGACCCAGGTTCAAACCCCATCACCCCAAGATGAAGGTTTGAGCCACCAGGAGTTACTCCTGAGCACAGAGCCTGGAGTAAGTCATGAACACCAGTGGGATCAAAAAAAATATATGAAAACTGTCATCTAAACATTATCTCCTGAAAACTATTGCATTGTCAAATGAGGACTTTTTTCACCAGATCCTAATGAATGCCAAAGACTGTCATATGGACTTTCACAAGAGGGAAAAAAGCTATTCATTTGGCTTCACCAGGGAGTACCATTCAAACCTGCCCACCTCCCTCTGCTTTGAGGAAACATTTATAAAAACAAAGGCTGGTGATGGAAAAGCATGTGTAATGGGGACTTCAGCATTGCAAGTCAGCTCCTTTTATGCACAGTTTTCCTGAAGCCATTTGTCATTTGACTGCCTGGATAGGATAGTGACATTTTCATATACAGGGTGAGGATTTTCTAGCTACCATGACATTGCCTTTCTGTGCTTTTTCTTTCTGAGACATAATTTACAAGTCAGCATCTCTAGTTCCCTTTTCTTGGTGGTTGTTATTGTCACTGGGGCTCAAATGGGCAAGCATATTTGGTTATGGTGCTCTCACACTCATGACATCAGTGATCATAATAGCAATGCTGGGAATCACACTCAGCCTTGGGGGTCTGGGAGAAAGAGAATCCACCAGCGAGGCAGAGAGAATCTTCCTCTAAGTCACATCCCCTCTAAGCCACAAATTTAATAAATTAATTTGTTAATTAATTTAACAAATAAATTTGTTTAATTTATATTAAACAAATATAAACACATTAGATTTACTTTTTTGGTTTGGAGGCCACACCAGGATGATTCTCAGGGGCTTACTCATGGCTCTCCACTCAGGAATTATTTCTGGCAGTGTTCAGGGGACCAAATGGGATGCTGGGGATGGAACCTGGGTGGGCTACATGCAAGGCAAAAGATAGACCTGTACTATCTCTCCAGCTCTATGTTTCTGCTGAGCTCTGCCATTCAAGATAAACATTGAGCAGGACCAATATTTGTTGTTACCTCTTTGCAGAAACATATCTGATAGACTTACCCACTTAAAAAGAAAGTTATACTTGTAAAAAATAAGGGAACTAAAAAAAATAAAAATAAAAAAATAAGGGAACTACGCAGTCGAATGTTCAGCAACAATTTCATGAACAATAGTTTATCCTGAAAGCATGTT
The DNA here is from genome assembly GCA_021461705.1 of Cryptotis parvus. Lineage (NCBI taxonomy): Eukaryota > Metazoa > Chordata > Mammalia > Eulipotyphla > Soricidae > Cryptotis > Cryptotis parvus. The sequence goes on along the minus strand of JAJIBD010004587.1, from coordinate 65,704 downwards.
TTTATATGTAAAATCAAGTTAAACTTTTATTGCATATTTTTAAAATACTTTGTAAGTACTATACGGTGAAGTGGAATTTTTAAGTGGACATTATTAGCACAAATTTCATATTATGAAAATAGCGTAAAATATTACCTAGTTCGTGTAGCTGGTAATTTGGGGGTACTTAAATTTCTTCTGTTGCTGTAAGCTATGTAAATTCTTGCCTATGGTGAAGTGCCCACCTCTAGCCATGAGCTTTATTAGCCCACCTCTATTCATTGGTTTTCAAAATATCCATCCAATACTTTATATGTGATACTTTGAGTTAATCACCACCACTTAGACATTCATATTTTATATTCCATAGAAATTTAAAACTATTTGTATTTGTATTTCATACAAATATTTGTATACCTGGGACCGGAGTGATAGCCCAGCGGGTAAGGCGTTTGCCTTGCATGTGGCCGGCCTGTGCCGGCCCAGGTTCGATCCCCAGCATCCCATATGGTCCCCCAAGCACCGCCAGGAGTGGTTCCTGATTGCAGAGCCAGGAGTAGTCCCTGAGCATTGTCGGGTGTGATCCAAAAAAAAAAAACAAATATTTGTATTCCATACAAATTGAAAACATTCATTTTAACTAAGCAATGCAAAATTCTTAGAAATAGGAATAGCACGTCAAAATTAAGATGTGAATTCTGCTAGATAATATTTGAAATATATTGCTATATGCATCATAAATTAAGAATTATGCAATTAAGAAATCATACTCAAGTAATCTTAAGTGTTAATATTTATTATTAAATATTGAAATAATCCAAAGCTCATATTTTTTATCATGCGCAATAGTTAGAAATGTATGAATGTCGTTGGGGAAACAAAGACATTTAATTAGGAATTGGGGAATTAAGAAGCTGAGTAAGTTATGAATAAGATACGTATGTCCTCCAGCAGAGTTGTCTTGGGCCAGAGAGATGGCTGAGAACATGCTTTGAATGCAGGAGGCCCGAGCTGAATCTCTGGCACTGGAAGTTATACACCCAATGGGAAAAGCTGCTAAGCAGTGCTGGATGTGGCCAAAAAACAAAGACCAAAAGAAGACTGAGTCATCTCATGTTAGATATAGAGCTTTTAAAAAACATTTTACATAGGTATTTGAATATGCATAGTCAGCCACCTGACATATGAACTCTATAGTGGTTTCTCTAAAATATCTCATTTTATTTTGGTTTTTTGCTTAATTGCAGCAAGTCTTTTCTGCTTTCAGTTGATTTGAAGCATTCTATGCACTGAGCACAAAAAGATGGCAGAATCAAATTTTTTTTCTGGCTGTATTTCCCTGCCTGAGGAAGAAGATGAATACGGGAAAAAAAAATGCTTCCTCTTTTAATTGCAAACATACACCTGAGGATATTTTTTTCTTTCTTTTTTATCTTTTATCTTTTTTTTTTTTTTTTTTTTTTTGCTTTTTGGGTCACACCTGGTGATGCTCAGGGATTACTCCTGGCTCTGCATTTAGGAATTACTCCTGGCGGTGCTCTGGGGGATTCCAGGGATCGAACCCAGATCAGCCTCCTGCAAGGCAAATGCCATAACCGCTGCACTATAGCTCCGGTCCCCACCAGAGGATTTTTTTAAGCTTCAAAATACACTCCATCCTTAAGCTCTAGCTGCTTGTTTCCAGACTCAAGTGCGATGCCACGTGATCCTCAGCACCAATGGCATTTGGGACTAGAACATTCTGTTGAGAGACTAATATCCTGTACACTGTAGTATGGACATTTAGCTGCATCCTTCACTTCTGCCCATTGAGGCCAGTGCACCCACCCCAGATCATGACAATCAAGTGCCTGGCCCACACTTTGATCCACTGGGCAAGATCCATTGCCCACAGAGGAAACGAATCCCACAGAGGAAAATGCTGGTTGGATTAACAGAGTTATATGAGTGGAGGCTGAATCCGAAGTTTTCATTTTGTGAGGGTTTTTTTTCTTGTAGTTTTAGTTTTAAATATTTTTCTCTTTCTTTTGCTGCACAGTGGCAACAATAGAGCTTCGTCCTTCTTATATTTCAGCTGTGAGAAGTGGGTTTGTACTCTCCCAGGTAGAGAGCTATCACTAATCAAACTCCTGCTCTAGACTAATCTCTTCTAAGTAGTTGCTCTAACCTGGTGTGTGTGTGTGTGTGTGTGTATATATATATATATATATATATATATATATATATATATATATATATATATATACATATATATAAGGTGAAAGAGGATATATCCTCTTTCACTTGACTTGACATCCTGTTATTCGTCAATTTGCATCGATTTGCTTGAGTGGGCACCAGTAACATTTTCATTTGACTCTATCACGTGCAGTGTAGCCCAATGGCATCTGGCTGATTCAGGAATACGAAGAGCCTCAAACAGTTCATTCAGGGTCTTGACAAAGAAGTCTGACCATCTTGTAGGTGGGCGGCCACGTGATCTTTTGACATCCTGTGGGATCCAGTCGGCAATGGCTCTAGTTCAGCGGTTGTCTCCAAATCGCATTACATGTCCAGCCCATCTGATTTTCGATGCCTTGGCAAACAAGAGCACGTCCCTGACTCTTGAAGGTCGGAACTTCGGATCCTTCTTAAAGAAGGAATGTGTGTGTGTGTGTATAAGAAGGAATATATATATTCTTAAAAAGGAAAATATATATATTGCTTTTTGAGTCACACCCAGTGATACTCAGGGTTATTCCTGGCTCTGTACTCAGGAATTACTCCTGGCAGTGCTCGGGAACCATATGGGATGCCTGGGATGGAATCCAGGTCGGTCATGTGCAAGGCAAATGCCTTATCCACTGTGCTATAGTTCCGGCCCCACTAGTGATTCCTACTAATCCTTTGATGTGAAGAGAGAAATTAAGTCTGGAGAGAAATCAAGTTTAGACGTTGTATGCTTTGCTTTGTGTATTTTGCCTAATTAATTTCATTTCACTATCAAGTTCCCTTTATTTCACCTACTATCTTTATTTAGTTGTGATTTTTTTTTAAAGGTAAAGCACAATCACTTAATACTCTTTGCTAGTTAATGAGGTTAAATTTTCACATCTGATACTGTCATTCAGCATGCAAAAGTAAATCATTTCAAATCATGCACTGTGACTGGGTTTTCCTTCTAAAGCTATTTAGGAACTAGCATGTGGCTTAGTGTCTAGATAAGGAATTTTGACATCCATTGCAATAAGGATGAAAGTTGTGTCACTGGCTCATGAAAAATTGAACCACAGCATAAAGCTCCTTAGGTGCTAATCTATTTGTACATTCAGAATACCATTGTATTCGCATATTTTCTAAATGCATATATTTACTCAATGATATTTCACACTGTGTTCAATGTTTTTAGGTCCTAAACAAAAAGTTTATAATTACTAAGCTAATATTCAATGACTGTATTATACCTTGTGGCATTAATTATCTAGTGCTCCTTCTTGGCCCTTATTTTTCCCATTTCACCCTTGAGGGAAGAGCTACTGCCATGATTGATTGTAGTAGGGGAACAGACTGCCCGATATCACAATGTCCGATTATGCTGTGGTTCGTTCTAAGAAACTTGTCCATGGTAGGAATCATTTTCAAGGTTCATTCTTGCTTCATTTTTATTGTTTGTATTGTAAAATATTTCAAAGTTTCAGATGAAGATTACAGAGTATAAAATAATCCCAATTGTAAAGTATTATCTGAAGAATATTTCAGCTCCCACTCCCCAAATGTGTACTAACTTCACAAGGAAACATTTTAAGTAAGGTTGAGATAGAGTAGTACAGCAGTTGAGATAGAGTAATAGTACAGCAGGTTGGACATTTGCCTTGCACATGGCTGATTCAAATTTGATCCTCGACACCCCGTATGGTCCCCAGAACACACCAGGAGCGACCCTTAATTGCAGAGCCAGGAGAAAGCCCTAAAGTACTATTGGATGTGGCTCAAAGTCCAAAAAAATAAAATAAAATTGAGGTTTGTTTGAAAGGTAAATTTAAATACCAGTAAAATATGAGTGCCTTTGAGAATTTCTATCACCTATTTCATATTTCATAAACATCTGTATCTTAAATGCTGTCTCTTCATATTTATAAACAGGTAAAATATACCATGATTTAAAAAATCTACTGTGAGCTGCTTCTTTATCATTTTCACTATTTTGAAAAGTCTTTGCTATCTTGCCTTTCATTTGAACTAATTTTTCTTCTTAGATCTAGGCAATTCTGGATGCATGCCAGATAAGAAAAGTTTTGAGTTCCTTGAACTGGGAATAGCAGCTAATTTCATTTCACAACTTTTGTAGAGGGAATGGAGTTGTAGGGGGAGAGAGTAGAAGGAACTGAGGCCAGAGTGAGGCCAGGTTGCAAAGGAATTGAAGTAGTCTCTCTTCTGAGAAACATGAGTATTGGGCGGATTTGAGTGTGTGCTGGACAATGGAGTTAATTTAAACTTCTAAATTTAAGAAGAGAAAAGATATTCAACAATGTGGAATTTTTGGCTACTAAATCTACCTACATACCTTGCTCTTTTTTGAGATACCTGTGATTATAAAACTATAAATGGGTTCATGGTAATGAAGGATGGGACTGAATTTATTGACTAACCAAAGATTGACTAGACAGGCATCTTTTTGTTTGTTTTGTTTTTCTGTTTTGGGGCCACACCCAGCTGTGCTCAGGACTTGCTTCTGACCTTGAGCTCAAAAATTACTCCTGGCAGTGCTCGGGAGACCGTATGGTTCAGACCAAATTCTGAACCTGAGCGGAACGCTTGCAAGGCAACAGCCCTACCAGCTATACTACCATTCTGGCCCAACACCTTCATCTTTCATTGAATTCAGGATATAGTAATGAGTTTATATGAAGGAAAGCTAAATGGTGTTGTGCTTATGTTATGAAAGCTTATGTTATTACTATGTTATTAATATAATTCATATATTATTGATGCAATTTAATATAATCGATAATGTGATTCACATTAAATTCATGTGTAAATAAATGCACGAGATGAGAGCCTACTACCAAGAGTATCCCACCCGCATGGTAGAGCCTGGCAAGCTACCCATGTCGTATTTGATATGCCAAAAAACAATAACAATTATAGACTTCATTCCAATGCCCTGAAAGAATGTTTTGAGCATCTTCATGTTCCTGGAGAGAGCAGATGCCCTTGGGCTACACTAGCATGTGACAGGACATATGGACATGTTCTAGTGCCCGCTGGAGCAAATCCATGACCAACGGGAAGACAAGAGATACAAGTAACACGAGATTCATAAAATCAGCAACAGAAATATCTTGGTAGGTGTCAGGGATGCCGCTGGGGTCCCTGACAGTGTCAGGACAGAAGTTCTCTTCTACTCTGAGGATGCCGGGAACAGATGAAAACTCACGAGTCTGGTGCAGTTCCAAAAGGCTTTTAATAGTACAAAAGCTCTTCCACAGCAATCCAATATAATGAAAGAACTCTAGCTCTGGTCCGAACTTAGACCATACAAAAGAGCCTAAGTCTCCCACCAAAGAGAGAGGATCTCACCCGAGAGAGGTCCTACCCAGAAGAAGGAGCAAAAGGTCAAGGGGCCTCAAGTCAGTCCCCTTATATACACCAAAGTAATCCAATCTGTGACAGGGAGGGTCATGTCAACAAAGCACCCTAAACAGATTGTAGAAGGGCAGTGCCACACCCTATTACACGTATAAGCAAAGGTTACAACAAGGACTAATCCCTTCTTCTGAGATTATCTCATATGTAAAACACTGGAGAGAGAGAAAGAGAGAGAGAGAGCTCATATAAAGTAATACATCTTAATTATAGAGCTCATTCTATAATTTCCTATAATCTATAGGATTATAGATACTATAACTTCTTATAATCTTAAAGATAGTCTCAACATAGCCAGGGTGGTAATCTCCTGGTAAATTTTAACTGCCCCATGCTGGGTGCAGTGGGTATAAAGAGGAGCTGTGCCCAATCTAGAAAACATAGCTGCCAGAAGTTATTCAGAGTCAAGGTGGCTTCTGTAACTGCCACACCCTCTAGCAGTGTTTACATAGAAGAGAGATATCTTATTACTTACTTAATCTTAAATAGATTTAGCTGTGAGTTGGCAAAACAGCAAAACTCCCAAACTAGCTAAACCTGTCATCCAACAGGTAGGTATCTATGAGACAACTTCAACAAAAAATGGTTCACAACTTTACAAAAATACATCAGAAACATTATATTATATTAATTTTCACTTCACTTGATCATTTGACATCCCGTTATTCATCGATTTGCTCGAGCGGGCACCAGCAACATTTCCATTTGACCCTATCACATGCCAGTGTAGCCCAATGGTTATTCCTGGTTGCTTCAGGAATACAAAGAGCCTCAAACTGTTCGTTCAGGGTCTTGGACGAAGAAGTCTGACCATCTTGTAGGTGGGCGGCCACGTGATCTTTTGACATCCCGTGGGATCCAGTGGGTGACAGCTCTAGTCCAGCGGTTGTCTCCAAGTCGCATTACATGTCCAGCCCAACTGATTTTCGATGCCTTTGTAAACAAGACAGCGTCCCTGACTCTGGAACAGCGATGGAGGTCAGAACTCGCATTCCTTCTCTCACTTGAGTGAGGTATGATATTCCAAGCATAGCTCTTTCAATTCCTCTTTGGGAGACCCGAATAGCATTCTCATCCTGCTTTCGTAGGGCCCAGGTCTCTAAGGCGTATGTTAATGCAGGAAGAATGGTGGAGTCGAAGAGATGTGCCCAGAGCCGAAGGTTCTTTGTCATTTTTGCTATTTCTTCAATGCCTTTGAAGGCATTCCATGCCACTCTCTTCCTCCTGCGCAGCTCAGGTGTTAGGTCGTTCATCATGTTGACTTCTGGACCTAGGTACACATAACTGCTGCATTCAGAGATGTTTATTCTATTGACAGTGAATGGGACCTCTGGAACTAGTTCATTTTTCATGAACATACTTTTGTTGAACATATTAATTTTAAAAATGAAAAAGTTTTAAAGTATAAATTAAATAAGATATCAAGTATGTATACAATTTAATATGCCAATATTTAATCTTTTAGAGTTCTAAGATATTCTTATGTTTTCTTTTGTATTTTTATCAATTTATTAAAATTGTAGTACCTCTACAATATATTTATTTTTATAAACTGTTCCTTTCATTGTGTCATTTATTTTATGTTTTCTTATACTACTTCTTATGCATTTTCCCTTTAAGATGTTGAGAATTATGCATCATTCCTCACAGAAGTTGAGAAATTATTTTTCCTGTTAAACAGTATTTTCAGTATTTCTTTATTATCATGATTAATAAAAGTCAGATAAAATCAGAAGATTCATCTTAACTGTTTTAAAAATTGTCTTTTTTTCTCATTTAACTATTATAAATGGATACAGAAAGAATCTGTGTATATCTTACGGATTTCAGAATAACTTATATAGAAAGTTTGTTCTACAAATATATTAATGATAAACATTTCCTTCATTTTTGTTTAATTTTAGCTAAGTTGTGAAAGCATGAAAATATTAAGAGCAGATGTACTACGAGCCCCCTAAGATAGAGTATTACTCAAGATTTCTAGATCCCACCCTGTTTTTAATGATTGTCGGGGAGCCATCCCTGGCTGTGCTCAGCACTCACTCCATAGACGGTGCTGAGGACTGAACCCAAGTCTATGGCTCAGACCGTGTGTTTGAACTTTCGTTTTGTTTATTTTGTAATATGATGCTCGAGTTTGAACTTAGGGCCTCTCATGGGAAAACCAACCATTCTACCACTGAGCTACATAAGTGACTCATTATTGGATTAAAAAACAATGGAGATTAAAAAATTGACTGTCATACACTAACTCCTTTAAAATGCATATTTCTAATGTATTTAGAGTTATGAAACTGTCATTACAATCAGGTTTAGAACACATTTTGTCACCCACAGAAAGAACCCTGTAACTCTTAGCTGTCAACTTAAGCATTGCAGGGTTATTTTATCCCCAACCCAACACCTCCCTAGTCCAAGACAACCACCAATCTATGCTCTATCTCTGTAGATTCTCCTGTTCCAGCCATTTCCTGAATATGAGTCATACAACATGTGGTCCTTTGTAAGCAGTTTCTCTCATTTAACATAATGTTTTCACGATTCATAGCACATATCAGTAGTTCATTTGTTTTAATTGTAAAATAATACCCCGTTGTGCAGCCAAACCACTTATCCATGCATTTGTTAATGAACCATTTCCTTTTTCTACTTTTTGCCCATTATATAGCAGACTACTAGGAACACTCACTTACAAGCCCTTGTATGAACGTGTTTTTGTTTCACTGCCATTGGATTTTATCCTCTGAGTTCCTTGGACGATTTCTCCATGTTTTTGTCTTGTTGTCTTTCTTTTTCACTTCCTCTTACCTAATCTTAGGTTTATTTAGTTTTGGCACACAATCTCTCCTTCTGTAACTTTAACACTAGTCATCTAGTCTGTACAGAACAATGTAACTCTTCTCTTTGCAATTTTTGAATAAAAACTAGCTTGTTTTTGAAGTACAAATTTGTTTAAGGGGAAATAATATTTGATATGCACAGCATCTGTCCTTGATTAAATAAAAATATTTTAGTTTGACTATAGTTATAATCACTGTCTCCCCATTCATCATTGATTTGCTCGAGCAGGCACCAGTAACATCTCCATATGTCCTGTCTCATGCTAGTAGAGCCCAAGGGCATCTGCTTGCTCCAGGAACATAAAGAGCCTCAAATCATTCCATCAGGTCATGGGAATGAGGTCTATAATTGTTACTGGTATTTGGCATATCAAATTGCTTGCCAGGCTCTGCCGTGCAGGTAGCCTACTCTTGTAGTCATCTCTAAATCCAGAATTAATTGATGAACCTCACGGCCGGAAGCGCGGCTGCACAAGCAGGGCTGTGATAGGCTGGTGTGCTGGGTGGAGTTCTGACGAGGGGCAAGTCCGGATGTGGAAAATGGAGGCCCTCATGGAGTGGGGGGTCATCTGGCTAGTTTCGAGGCTCTGCTGGTGTGGCGGGCCAGGGCTAGAACCCGCCATCCCTCTCGGGTGTGTTATAGTTATAATAAAATACTTTATATCATGCCAACAGATTCTTCTTGGAAATACTTAATTTTTAAAGTAATGTTTTTGTTCTACATGTATTTCTGCCAATTAAATTTAAAATGGAATTGAGGTCCATAATTGTTACTAGTGAAATGAAGTGAAATTTAAAATTAAAAGCATTTAATCTAATAGAGAAGAATTGTTAATCAAATACTCATGTTTTTCCTCACCATAACAAACCTAACTACTGATGTTTTCCTCACCATAAAAAACATAACTTGCCTTCTTTAAAAACCAGGCTGGAATTACAAATACATAGCACTTTGCCAGCCATAACGCTTTGGGGATAGCTTTCTGCTTTCTGGTATACCATATCACTTAGTCTTGGTCTAGTCATCAATGTTCTCAGAGTTCACTGTATCACTGTATCACTGTCTTCCCGTTCATCATCAATTTGCTCGAGCGGGCCCCAGTAACATCTCCATATGTCCTGTCTCATACTAGTAGAGCCCAAGGCATCTGCTTGCCCAGGAACATAAAGAGCCTCAATCAATTCGGAATGAGGTCAATAATTGTTACTGGTCTTTGGCATATATATCAAGTACAACACGGGTAGCTTGCCAGGCTCTGCCGTGCAGGTAGCATACTCTTGTAGGCATCTCTAAGTCCAGCATTTATTGATGAACCGCACGGCCGCTTGCAGCTGCACGCACCGGGCGCTGATAGGCTGGTCTGCTGGCATCAGATTCCCAGCGGGGCAGAGAGGAGGGGTAGGGATTGTCTTTTCTATAAGATAAATGTTTTTTTGTTGTTGTTGTTTATTTGTTTTGCTTTTTTGAGTCCACATGACCCCGACGTGATTTGAACACGTGACCTTCTGATCTGGAGTCAGATGCACTACCGTTGCGCCACGAGGTCTCTACATGAGAGACTCGCAGACATGGGGCAGAGCTGCTACTGCCTCTCCCTGTGACCAGCTGCTCACGAAGCGCCTGGGAGGGATGGTGGTTTCTAGCCCTGGCCCGTCACCCCAGCAGAGCCTCACAACAAGCCAGACGACCCCCCCCACTCCATGAGGGCCTCCATTTTCCACATCCGGACTTCTCTCTCGTTCTCAGAGTTAAAGCAGAATATAAGCAGCGATGGACTAGGAAGAAATCAATATGGGAACTTTGATTTAACAATAGGGTATAATATTTCCAGTGTCTTTAGTCCACCTCTGATGGTCATATAAGCTATTACTCAATTCAAGTCTACTTGCCAAGAAGTCCTTGTTGCTCTGCCTCTTCTAGAGACATTTCCAAACTAGTGTCTTGGAGGTTGTCTCTAATTAGAAGAGTCATACTTGCCTCTTGGTTCAAAGGCACTCCAGTATGTTTTATAGGGTAGCTTCAGTGAGATATACTTGATATATAATATTACATTATGTTCAGATGTGCAAAAATAATGATTCTGCATATGCATTTATTGCAAAATAATCACAATAAATCTTAAGATTCATCATCATAAATAGCAAAATTTTTTCTTTTTGTTTTTTTGTCGTCATTATTGTTGCTATTTTGGGGCCACATCTGGTGGTGTTCAGGCTCTGAACTCAGGGCTAACTCCTGGCAGATCTCCTGGGATCATATGGGGTGCCAGTATAGAATCCAGTTGGTTGTGTGAAAAACAAATACCCCCACCTGCTGTATTATCACTCTGAACCTGCATTATTTCCTTGTGATGAGAACTTTTAGATGTACTCTTTAAGCAACTTTTAAATTTAGAGTTAACTATAGTTATTCCACTATAATTACACTGACACTTATTTATTTTGTAAATGAAAATTTGCATCTTTTCATTACTTTCAGTCATTTCACTCACCACTCACCACCTGCTTTTAGCAATCACAATTTATTTGCTCTATCAGTGACTTGGTTTTTCATTTTGCTTTTTAAAAGTTTGTGCACCAATGAGACCATACTTCATTTATCTTTTTGTCTGACTTATTTCTCTCAGCAGATAACACCCTTGATCATATACCTATTGCTCATCTATGTTGTTGCAGATGGCAATATTTATTCTTTATAACTGAATAATATTCTTTTGTATTAAGGAAACCATATGTCCCTTACCCAATTATCCAGACAGATTGCTTCAGGTTGCTTTCAGTATTTACATGCTTATGTAAATAATGCTGCAGAGAGCACAGGGTTGCATTTCGGTTTGTTTGCATTTCTTTCAGATTTAGTTCATTACTGAAATTTCGAATTAGATCATAGTCCTGTTTCTAAATTCATGAGGAAACATCATACTGCTTTTCATAATGGCAATACCAATTTACTTCCTACTAACCATGTACAGAAGTATTTCTCTTTGCATTTCTACCAACTCTTTTTGTGCCTTGTCTTTTTTGAAATCTTATTGTAGCTTTGATTTGCATCTCCCTGATTATTGGTGATGCTAAGAATCATTTCATATGTCTATCTATTTGCCATTTGTACAAAGTATTTGGGGAAAAAATGCCCATTCAGATCCCCTGATTATTTTGCAGTCATATTGTTTGGGTTGTGTGAGTCAGATGGTACCCTCTTAAGATTCACAAACACTCACTTTGCCATTTCATCTTATTAATGGTTTTCCATGCTATGCAAAATTTCTTTGTATATTGCCCCCTATGACTTTACCTTTGAATTCCATTACTTTTGAAATCAAATCCTAGATGTCATTTTTTGAAACCAGTATCAAGGCACTTGTGTATGGAGTAAGATAGTGGTCCAATTTCATCCTTTTACACTTGACTGTCCAGTACCTCAAACTTTATTTTTTTGAGATACAAAACTCGCATCTATTTGTGTTAAAGCCTTACTCCTGGATCTGTACTCAGAAATCACACCAGGGGGTTGTTGTTAGACTATATGTCATGTCAGGGATAGAACCAGGATCAGCGATACGCAAGTCAAGGGCTTACATTCTATCTCCTCAGCCCTCTCATATCATTTTTGAATAGGTTATTTTTCCCCACTATACATTCTTGGTTAGCATCCCATTTTTAATATCATTGTTTGTGCCAGTTATTTATTGTTGGACAATAACCTACTTCAAAACCCACTGGTTCAATAACATTTTGCTTTTTTAATGAATGTGTAGCTGAGCCAAGGCTAAATGGGCCCTGCTCACTTCTTCTCCACTTGGCATCAGCTGGAATCACTTTAAATGGGCTCTTAGTAGCATTCAAAAGCTTGTTTCTGCATATGTCTGACTGCTGAAGCTGGGTTTTGTCTCGGGTATTGACTGGGCCAGTCTCATCTGGAACAACAATATGCAGACTCCTCATGTGGTCAAACTTCTTCACAACAGTGGTGAGGAGGTTCTAAGGGAAGGCTTCCCTAGAAGGAGAAAGTCAGAAGGAAAACACTCTAAATTCTCTAGTCTAGCCTTACAAGTCACAGAGCACTTACACTACATTCTATTCACTGGAAACCTGTTTCTAAAGTCAACACATATTAAAGGCAAGGAATTTCACAGTGAAACTTTATCAAAGAATTTGTAGACATTTTTTAAGAGTGGCCTAGCCACTTATTTTGACTTACCAAATAGTCACTTCTAGGGTGTGAGGGCGAACTGGTTGAAACTTCTATCACCCCATTGATCTCAGGGTTGATTCCACTGATCCGGCTGGCTAGTGGGATGTCCCCTTCCTCCCTCACTGCTCCATGTGTGTCCTTCCTGAGACTACCCTGGGTGGAGAAGACGACCTTCCCCTCATAGAAACAGGCCGGTTTGCAGTTGAAGGTATAAGAGTAGCTTCACACCCCTCCTAGAACCTCCAAACAAGCTCTCAAATAATCACATAAAGCAAAGTATTTCTTCAAATAATCACACCTAAAGCAAAGTATTTCAATGTTAGTGAAATTCCAGCAATTATTTTGTCTGCTTAATGTGTTCTCTTATTTTGTGGAAAGTAATAATTACACACAAAAAACTTGTAGTTTGGGAAAAAATGGAATTAATATTTATAAGGTACATTAAATTTTTATTTTCAAAATCTTGTCTTAGTGTCATTTATTGACTTAGGTCTAAAGACTTTGACACAGTATCTCCTCCAAGTGCTGTAAAAAATATGGAGTGTTACAATTGAAGAAGGGTCAACATATTTTTGTTAAGTGGAGACCTACAGTCATTTTATGATGGAAGATTTAAAACAAAATCATAGGAAATCAGAAATATAGTTTCTTTTTTTGAAATTTGTTTTTCTTTATTTAAACATCATGATTTACAAAGTACAAAGTTTTTCACAATACAGTTGTTAGAAACATTCATCGTTCAACCCCAATCCCACCACCAGTGTCCTCCCACCACCACCAAAGACCCTCATTTCCCACCCCCAGCCCCAAGCCTGCTCCCATAGCTGGCACTAATTATATTGAACATTACAGCCCATGTATGGGAATAATATTGGTAAATTCATGATTTTTTCTGGGTTATTATTGAGATCTGGCCCATTTATGTTCTTGCATTCACTTTCTGAATTTCTAGAACATAGTCAACCCCAAACCCCCACCACTGCACACACTGAATAATCTATTCTATATTGTTTGTTGGAGCTAGTTCGCTAGAAATGGTTGAGGAATATATTCTAAGAAGGAAGTCAATGAAGATTATTAAATATAACAATGGACTCATTGGTTTATTTTAGCCCACCGTATAAGAAATTACCAATATGTTCCCACAGAACAGACACACACTTGTAATCGCATGCCCCATAATTAATTCTATCGAATGAGATGCGATAACTGGCAAATCAGTATACAAAGCTTTGAGATATCACGTAGCCGCAAAGCGCCCTGGGGTGAGCCAGTATCAGCCCTGCCATGTGTCTGCATCCCTGGATCATGGCCGTCAGCACCAGAAGCCACTCATGGACACAGCGACCGGCCTTCTGGAAGATACAGAGGTGCTGGGAGGGTTCCCATCTCCAGCTCCACAACAGCCTGATGAGTTTAGCCGCAGAGACCCGCATACCTGGACTTAAAATCGCTTTCTTTCTTGGGTGAGGCTAGGACAAGTTGTGGAACTGGGTCTTGAAAATGGCTGCGACTGGCTTCTGAGGCTTTATTGGGACCAGGCGGGACCAGACCCCTCCCCATTCCTGGGGCGTAATGTTCAGCCTAGCATGAGAAGAGCCAGTATCAGTTCTGTTGTGTGTCTGCGTCTCTGGATCATGGCTGTCAGTGCCAGAAGCAGTTCGTGGGTGCAGCCACGGGGTCTTCTGGAGGAGACAGAGTTTGGGAGAGGGTCCCTATCTCTAGCTCCACAGAAGGCTAATGAGCTTAGCCGCAGTGACCTGCATACCTGGGCTTGAAATTGGCTTCTCTCTTGGGTATCCGTATAGAATTTCTTATGTCTGTTTTGTAACTAAAATGATGACAGTAAGGAATGTATATTCATGGGGACCTGTAATAAGGCTCAGTTGTAAAGTACATGTATTGCATGTTGGACTCCTGGGCTTGATCCCTACCATGTCAAACACGTGTCATATATAATATGTATGTGTACAGAGATACATACATACATGCATACATACATCTTTCTTGGAGATTTGCTCTGTGCCTTCTGGGCTGACTACTCTTGGTTCTCTCAGGGGCTTCTCTTGGCAGTGCTCAAGGTGGTACTGAAATTAAAATCAGGGTGAGCCCAATGCACGGTAAGTGCGGTCACCGCCATGCTGTTCCTGATTTTCTAAGACTCTACTGCTATATAGCAACAGAGTTTATTGCAAGTGAACGTATTTCTAAATTTGAAAACTGTTTTGACTATTTTAGGCTATTCCTAGTTTACATCATTTATTACCAGATCATAACCTTTTTTTCCATGCAGATTCATGACCTTGTTGTAAAACTGAAAACTGCAATTTCAAAGTATCTACATCTAGATACACAAAGTTCTTCAACAGAAGTTATTGTCTATGAATGTAATGCAAAAGAAATGTGGAAAAGCAGGGAAGAATAAACATATGTTGAGAGAGGAAATAGTAGACTTTAAAAAAGTCATATAGAAATAAATATTATAGTACTTGGGCAAGCAAAACAGTATGTATAAATAAACAAAATTGGAAAAGGGAGCAAAACATGATATAAAAAGGAAAATGGAAAGGATTGAGCCATTTTTACAGGTTGAATTACTTATCTGGATGGTGCTTTATTTCATTTCACAGCAAATTACACTTGGGTTAAAAACACTATGAGTTTCTGTTTCTCATAGAGTAACTTATTTTGTGGATTTCTGGAAGGAATACAGCCTTTTTTCTCACTTTTAAATCTTTCCTTTTCCACTATTATTATCAGTGAATTGATCTTCAGCATTATTCTCACTAAAGAATCATTTTTTTTAAGACTGGTTGGTAAGACAGGAGGGTAAGAAAAAAAATAACTTGTGATTTAAACATAGTACCATAGTCTTGTTATCGTAAGCTATATTGTTCCATTTTAGATATTTCAAAAAGATTCTGCTATACTCTGAATTATTATATCACTTGAGGACTGTCAGGAAACACTGGACTGGGTAGAGCACTGCATTCCCTGGCAATATCAGGGAGCAGGAGCAAATCCCCTTCTGCCCCAAAGGAACGGTGGCCAGAAAATGAAGACTCACAAATTTAGCAAAAGTTTCAAAAGGCTTTACTCAAATTCTGGCAGTACAATCCAAGGTCAGGAACCCCCTCCCCCAATAAAAGGAAAACCCCAACCTTCCAATTCCTAGCCAGACCCAGACCACATGCTTGGATTGAGATCCTAAGCCAAGATGGCCGCTGGAACCCAAGCCATGTACTCAGAAGAGAGAGCAGGCTTAGATGGAAGAAAATGGACAGCAGGAGAGAGCCAGCAGGGGGAGAGAGAGAGAGAGAGAGGAGCACGAACCTCCTCTTCTTATACCCCTTTAGCCCTCATCCTGGCTCACAAGGATGGGTCTCAGTTCAGGGCCAATCACTTCAGGTGTGCACACCTGCCCCAAGACATACAAATGCTAATTAGCCAGAGCTGGGGGGTTGCCTTCAGCTTTCCTACAAAGACACTTATAGAGATGGGGGGCACCTGAGCTGAAATGTAATTTAGGATTTGATTTCTTACTATGAATATATATATATATATATATATATGTGTGTGTGTGTGTATATGTGTATATATAAACACATATATATGTGTATATATATATATATATCCAGCTATTATCTCTAAACCTACACAAAGCTCTGATCTGTATTCGAATAATATTGCTTACTTAGTTTTAGTATTAGAGAGCCACGCTCATTTGCCCAGAGGCCAACTGGCATGTCTCTTTGACCTAGCAGGACTATTTACAATGGTAGATCCAGATGTCACCAAGTGATCTCTTGGAAAAACTTCACACGTGTCCCCTGTGGGGACCTGTGGGATTACGAGAGAATTGCACTGAAGCTGTCAAGACCCATGATACAAATATTCTGCCATATAAAGTTATAAAATCAAATATCTCTTCCAATTCTGCCCCAATCTACCAGTGTGAATTGTAAGAGGGAGTTTCAAGCAAGAGGCAGCTGGCTGTTAGCCTTAGCAGATGCAGGGACTCCGGGTTACTGTGACCTGGCATATCCTCCAACAGAGGACAAAGACAAGAATATCATTCTAATAATTCAGGTGACACTGATGATAAATGCCCTAGTCAGCTTTTTTCATATTTAAGATTTCTCTCTGAACACTTGGCTGAAAATTATAATGAAATATATGATGATCATCTAAGCAATAGTTATTTTTTTCAAACGTGTTCTTCAGGTCCCAGAGATGGCTCAGTGGTCAGCAGATTATGTGCCAGAGTTTAAGAGTAGTTACACATGCAGCCCCTGTCATCCGGGGAGGTCGTGGAGGCCTGAACACGCTTGGGAGCATGACCCCCCACCCCCAGTGTATTCCTTAATTTATTTTAAACACAAGTAACATCTCAAGAACACTTAGAACAGCTGAGAGACAATAAAAATGCTTCCAAAATAGGCTAATGGAATTCAGAATTAAAGACATAGAATCTGAAGTCTCCAAAATGAAAAAATTCTCAAGACTCTAATAAAGCAAAACTAGAGAAATACAAGTAACTGTACTGACAATAATTAAAAAAGTTGTAAACTGGGACCAGAGTGATTGAACTGCAGGTAAGGTTCTAGCATGCAGCCATAGGCAGATCCTGGGCACTGCTTATGTTCTCTCACGTTCTGCCAGGAGTGTTCTCTGAGCATAGAGCCAGGAGTAAGCCCTGCATGTCACTGGGTGTGCCCCCAGCCCCCCAAAAAGAAGAAAAAAAAATACACACTGATTGGCAAATAAATTAGAAACAAGGTTAAAATATTGACTCACATAAAATAAATTTAACCAACATAATTGGATAAAGTCAGGAAGATGAACATTTTTTATTACTGGTTTTGGCATATTGAATATGCATCGGACAGCTTGCCGGGCTCTGCCGTGCAGGCAGTATACTCTTAGTAGCTTGCTGGGCTAAGCACTGCCAGGAGTAATTCCTGAGTGCAGAACCAGGAGTAACCCCTGAGCATCGCTGAGTGTGAGGTCACTCTCCGTCCTGACAAGCAGGTCATACCCTTCAGCCGCTCCACGTAGCCAGAGGACACATGGCCATTAGAGCCGATTAGAGCCGTTACCGACTGGATCCCACGGGATGTCAAAAGATCACGTGACCACCCACCTACAAGATGGTCAGACTTCTTCATCAAGACCCTGAATGAACAGTTTGAGGCTCTTTGTATTCCTGAAGCAATCAGATGCCATTGGGATACACTGGCACGTGATAGGGTCAAATGGGAATATTGCTGGCACCCGCTCGAACAAATCGATGAATAACGGGATGTCAAGTGATCAAGTGAATTGGATAAAGTGTTTTTGTTATAAGTGGAAATCAATGCCACCATCCATAGATATTATAATATTGGAAAACAGTGTGGATGATTTGAATTTATCTTTTAAATTTTAGACCACCTCTCCCCCTTGGGGGATTGAGTGACTTAATTTTCTCATAACTATTTTCGTGTATTAGCCAGGGAAACGGCATAAAGGACTGGAGCATATGTGTTGAATGAGGAAGCCCTGGGTCCCATCCCCACCACCACATGCTCCACCCAAGCACTGTCTGCTGTGGCCCACAACAAAATAAAAACTTTTTTTCATATAGTTATCCTGGGAGGGCACCTTGCATTCGGACAGGTAGAGTGTGAAGAGCAGAGCTAGTGTATTGATGAGTACTGATGGCAGATTCTTCAGGTGTTCAGGTCTGACTTTGTCTGGGCCTGGTGCTGTTCCCTTCTTTACCGACGAGATGGCATGTCAGATTTCAGAAGGGAGAACGTTGGGAATGACATATCTATCCTGTGGAATTTGTTATGTGGGCAGGTGGACGTGGTTATCAAAGAGACCTGAGTAGAAGTCATGGATAATCTTCTCCATTGCCTTTCTGGAAGATGTGATAGATCCATCAGGCGTCGGAGGGCAGTCATCTTGGTCTTACAGTTGGCGAAGGACAGGCGGGCGTGCGAATGCTTTTCCGGTTTCTGCTGCATCTTCTAGTATTTCTGCTCTTCTCTCTTTGAGGTCTTCCTTTATCGCTTCTCTGCACCGCTTTGCAAGCTTGGACATTAGCATTTGGTTGACTGAGGCTTGTGCCTTGCCACGTTGGTGAATGAGCTCAAGAGTTTCTGAAGACAGTCGTCCTTTTGTGTCTTTCTCTCTCTCCGCATTCTTCGCACAATCATAGAGGTGCTGAACCAGTCGGTTGTATTCTTCATGGACGTCGTCAATGATGGTGTCTTCCCATGTTGCTGCAATGGTGCAAAGAGTTCCCAGTTGGTGGTCGTTCTGGGAGTTCTCTTCTTAAACTTTGAAGCCTTTTCTCCTCATTGCGTGAAGGAGAATTTTGCATGAAGGAGACGGTGGTCCAATCCTGTTTGGAATTTGGGGGACAATAGCCACATCAGTCAGACAAAACCGTCGATTGAAGATGATGTGGTCAATTTCATTGTGATACTGTCCACCAGGAGATTCCCATGTCCAACGTTTCACTTCAGCCTTCTGGAACTGTGAGTTTCCATGAATGGTCTTGGTGGACATGATGAACTCAGAGAGTCTCTCACCCTGTTCGCTCCATTCTAGGCCATGGGTCCCGATGTGGAGTTCTTCAGCCGATCTTCTCGGTCCTATCTTGGCATTAAAATCATCAACTATGATCTTGTAGAAGGTGTGATCTTTTTTATAGAACTCTTCCAGTTCCATGTAGAATTTCTCAATTTCATCTTCCTTGTATGTGGATGTTGGTGCGTAGACAATGAAGATAGAAATTGCTGGCAGTGGGCCACACCTCTTCAAGTGTAGTCGTCCTATCCGGTTTGTTAGGCATTTAAATGAATCAATGTTGACGGCCATGTTCGTGTTGACAGGACAGCAACTCCACCGATGCCTCTTTCATCGCATGTTCCACGGAACAATTCTTTTCCGTGTCAAATACAGCGTGATGTGACTGACAAATACAGTATAATTGTGCCTTCCCAATGGAAAACCAGCAGGACAGTTCTACTGTTCAAGAAGGGAGACATTCACGACATTGGCAACTATCGCCCCATCTGCCTGTTGTCCATCATCTACAAGCTGTTCACTCGAGTCATCCTGAACAGGATTGGCAGAACACTAGATGAAGGACAACCATGCGAGCAAGCTGGCTTCCAGAAAGGATTCAGCACAATCGACCATATCCACATGGTAACCAAACTCATTGAGGTTTGTAGGGAGTACAAGATGCCGCTCTGTCTCACGTTCGTTAATTTAAAGAAAGCCTTTGATTCTGTGGAGACTGAAGCAGTCATCGAAACCCTAGCCAAGCAGGGCATTCAAACCCAATACATCAAGATCCTTCCTGAGCTGTATTACAGATTCACCACCAAGATCTCACCATTCTACAAGGAAGTGATCATTGATGTCAAAAGAGGGGTTCGGCAGGGTGATACCATTTCACCAAAACTCTTCAGCGCCACCCTCGAGAACATCATGTGACAATTAGAATGGGAAGAAATGGGACTGAAGATAGATTGTCGGCAACTACACCCACCTCGGCTTCGCTGATGACATCGTTCTAATTACACCAACCATTAGCCAAGCAGCACAAATGCTGGCTGACTTCCGACCAAGAATGTGGAAAGATAGGTCTACAGCTGAATCTAAAGAAAAGTATGTTTATGAATAATGAACTAGTTCCAGAGGCCCCATTCACTCTCAATGGAAGAGACATCTCTGAATGCAGCAGTTATGTGTACCTAGGTCGAGAAGTCAACATGATTAATGACCTAAAACCTGAGCTGCGCAGGAGAAAGAGAGTGCCATGGAATGCCTTCAAAGGCATCGAAGAAATAGCTAAAAGGACAAAAGAATCTCTGGCTCGGGCACATCTCTTTGACTCCACCATTCTCCCTGCATTAACATACACCTCAGAGACCTGGGCTCTATGAAAGCAAGATGAGAATGCTATTCGGGTCTCCCAGAGAGGAATCGAAAGAGCTGTGCTTGGAATATCATACCTCACTCAAGTGAGAGAAGGAATGCGAGTTCTGACCTCCATTGCTATTCCAGAATCAGGGACGCTGTCTCATTTGTCAAGGCATCGAAAATCAGATGGGCTGGACATGTAATGCGATTTGGAGTTGACCGCTGGACTAGAGCCGTTACCGACTGGATCCCATGGAATGTCAAAAGATCATGTGGCTGCCCACCTACAAGGTGGTCAGACTTCTTTGTCAAGACCCTGAAGGAACGGTTTGAGGCCCTTGATATTCCTGAAACTACCAGATACCATTGGGCTACATTGGCACGTGATAGGGTCAAATGGAAATGTTTCTGCCTTCCGCTCGAGCAAATCAATGAATAACGGGATTCAAGTGATCAAGTGAAGTGATTGATATCCTGATCTACTAATCTGTAAAATAAGTATTTTTGTTTTATAATTTTTACAATGATATAATTATAAAATCGCTTTTCATAACTCCCCTAAAAAGAAATTCACTGGCTATCTTTTGGATGATCAAAGCCAATTCAAGCTATAGCATTCGTCTTTTGGTCTATTAACTTTTGTGCTGCAATCATTGATATCACCACTAGAGGGCGCTTTGAGACCAACTATCCTTCACTTAGAGGTTTTTTTGGTTTTTTCAGCTTTACGAAAGATAAAGTGTGAGTTTGAAGAACAGCATATAAATACGCTAAAAAATTATATATAGTGTCCTGTCTGTGGCGGAGGAAAGTGGAGAAAGAGATCCCACCTACCACTTCTTGGTGACTGCGCTAAGAGCCAATTATTTCTGGAGCTTTTGTGGGCTTCCATGCCAAGTCCACCTCGATCTTTCTTTAGAAAAGGCCCTCAGTGATTCCTTGGTGCTATCAACTCAATTCTGAGGTCGTGGATAAAACCTGCAAGTGAAGTGAATGCGAATGTTTGGAAACGTCCTTGAGACATGCTCTTCGTTTTGTTACTGTCCTCTCTAAGGTGTTTCCTGAACAAGTCTGTTGGCAGCCCGCAGGAGCCTGTGAAGGAGAGCGACTCCAGCAGGCGGCAAGAGCCACATGTCATTGCCATCCTGAGCGTCCATCCCTGAGCGTCCTCCTGGAATAGCATGTTATGAGGACACCGCCCAGAAACCCACGCACTTCTGCAGAACAATTTCATGTCCGTAATTGTGCATTGTGGGCCAGTCTGGACACATTTTTATGTTAAATCATTAATGAGACTTTTCTTGTTGTTATGGTAACTTAAGAACAAAAATATTATTAAGTCTTATTGAAGGTAACAAAGTCTTTAGGAGTTATTTAGGGGGAGATGAAACATTGAGTATTTGCTTTTTTGCGGTCTTCAGGAGACTAATGAGACACTGGCAGAGATCGTCAGGACCAAACTTCCTTTTTGCCTCAGAGACAGAGCTGGGCAGCAAATCTGGGGATCCTGCATCCATTCTCGCCGGTCTTCTGAGCCAACGCCCCGGCAAACTTCTTTTGAAAAATAACAGAACAAAGTTTAACTCAGCCCTTTACTACAGTGCGAGACACGTAGCCACTTTGTGTCAGAGCCTTGCTTATAACAGTGCTGAAAAGAAAAATGAATCCAAGAGAACCTGATTTCTCCCTCAAAACAGGATCTTCAAACAGCTGCTCGAAGTTTTCATTGGCCAAGGTATTATGTCTGATCTTTGGGCTTCACATGTCTCCAATAATATTTATTTTTCATTTGGTGAAGTTCTAAGTAGTGAGTTGACTTATAAACACTAGTAAAAGTCAATTATTTGTGCTAATAAAGATAGACAGAAATTTAGCAAATTTTTTAAGTCCTTGGATCTCTTATTTTCAAAAAAGCACTCATTAACTTTTTCAGTAAACACAAGTAAACATCTTTGAAATGCTGTAGAGCTATAACAAATTTGATTTAAAAAATTGAGTATTGTCTTCTATCCAGAGGTAGACTTTGAAATGCTTTTTACCAACTTTCAATTTTATTTGAGTTTGGCTACTTTGTAATAATTTTAACTTGCTAAACCTACCCCAATTTTTCCACCGCTAAATAATTGGCACGCAACCACTTAACCACATATGGGTGTTTATTATTTAAAATAATTTTAAAATAACCCTTTTATAAGTTAAATAAGCATTGCTAAAAATGTATTTCTGCCTAACATCTGTAATTTCCAATTTACTTGCAAGATTTATCTCAATTTTCCTAATATATATGCAACTACAGAGTATTTTGTCGTAGTTAAACAAATATTTGAATTTTAAAATGCCATTTACTTATGCCTATTTGCAATCACCTGATGCCTAATATGATATGGAATTTTTAAGTAGCAAATGGTTTTGTCTGTAATGCTTTTAAAATATCCATTTCAATCAATGAGTATTGTTTTGGGGTTTTGATGATGTTTCATTCTCTTCTTAACGCAAATATAAATAACAAACATATGTGTTAAATGAGGTCTTAACCTTAATTTTTCATTTTATTTCAGATTATAAAATATATACAAACAATAAATTTAAGTAGGATCTAAATTGTGAAACTGGATGATTGGTTATAAAAAGAAAATTAATGTCAAATACTTCTGTAAATTGGTAAGCAAAGTACCAACTCTTATACAAGATAAAGAAATGTGGGCTGGGGCAATAGTACAGTGGGTGGGACACTTGCCTTGCACAGTGGCCAATGTGGGTTTGATTCCAGCATTCCATATGGTCCCCCAAGTCCCTCCAGGAGTGATCCCTGAGAACAGAGACAGGAGTAAGCCCTGAGAATAGCTGGCTGCCAACTGAAAAGCAAAACAAACCAAAAAAGACTATTTTTAGTTATTTTTAAAGGAAGTTGAAAATTACTTTAAGTGTTGTACTTCCAATGTAATAAAATGCTCTTGTGAGACAGTGATTTGTCAAATTGTGCTAGACTTAGTAAAGATTAAAACATCACTGCATTAAGAAAGGCTCCAAGACGAGTCTCCATAATGAGTGCAGGATGTCTCAGCAATCATTGTCAGAAGTGTCGAGTGGAGAATTCTTAGACTTTCAGAAAGAAGAGGCCTTCCAGACTTACTAAGAATTTAATGACTGCCAGTAGGAAAACAACATAATACTATGGGTGGAGTAGATGCATACTGTCTAAAATGACAGAAAGGGTCAGGTGGGTTTTCTTTTTTTCAGACAGAGCATTACAGAACAAATTTTAAAGATATTTAGGTATGATTCTAGACTGCAAGATATTTAAGTAGCATTGGTTCGAATTATTTATCAATCTCCTTTATTTGTAAGTTTTTTTAACACTCTATGCTATTTCTATATTATTGAGTAACATTGATAAAACTACTCAATGCTTTTCTAACTTTGTGGGAAAAGACCATAACATAGTTATATAGTATAGCTATAGTTTCTGATATCAGTGGTACTGGGTACCTGTCGGGGCGCTCCGCCGGGTCCCGACAGTGCCGGGAAGCGAAGTTCCCTTCTACCTCCGAGCCGGCGAGGAATGGATGAACACTCAGGGATCCGGTGAGGTTTTAAAATACTTTACTTATCACAGGTTCAGGCATACAAGTCAGCAAAAGGAAAAACCCGATGCTTAGGATTCCAGGCTAGAACCCCAGCCACGTGTAGGCCAAGATGGCGACCACCACGTGTATAACTTCCAAGGGGAATAAACGCTCACAAGGCGAGATCCCACCGGGAAGAAGAAGCCCGGGAGAGCGGAACCGGCAAGTTTATACACACCCCCCCTCCGCAACTCAGACCTTCCTCCCATTGTTATGGAAAGCAGGGGAGGGTCCAATGCCCTCAGGTAACCCCTCCCTGCATCTCACCTAGGGCCTTTACTGTGCTAATGTTTTGAGCCGGAATGCCTTTGAAATGTAGAGAAGGGGGTTTCTGAGATGGCAGGTCACTGTACCAAAGATCAACACCAATGCCAGTTAAATATTTCTCCAAGCCTTCACAAGTCTCCTCTACTTCATTGTAGTTTTATATTTTATCAGGGAGCCATGCTTGTTTGTTTGGAAGCAAACAGCATTTCTCTCTGGTCTAATTACTTAGGTGTCCTTACGTGGCCAGGCTAATATGCTGGTAAGATCTAGCTAGTCCCACGATGATTGTGATAGCATGGGAGAATATTTATACCAGCTAGTACAGCATACATGGTCGGATAAACTGCCACATTTAGACTACCCCTTATCTACGCAGTGATCTGCGGGGAGGCAATCCAGAGCAGATGCAGCGGCCCTTAGGAGTCCTGCAACAGGTACCACATTCATAGAACTTAACATTGCTCACCTTTCTCACTTCTCTGTGAAATTCAGCCTTGCCAGAAGACGTCATTAAGCAGCAATAAATTACTACATGGGTGCAGAAATTCTTACTTCTACTTCCCACATTTTACTTCAATAATGTTTGATCCTATAAAATGGAAGTCATTTTGCAGTTTTATTCTATTACTATAAAATACAGAAATTATAAATTAGCCTGAATTGATTAGCACCAATAGTTACATTCCTTGCATACAGTGGCTTCTCACAAACCATTGATTAAAAAATTATTTCAGATAATTGTCTTAAAAATAAAATTTCTTTGGATCAAAGATATCGCTCAGTGGTAGAAAACATGCCTCACATGTGTGAGGCCCAAGGTAAGTTCGCAGCACTGGCTCCCCCAAAAAACCTTTTAGATATTAATTTATAAAATGACTCATAGTTGAGTTTCAGACAGTAATTTTCCAACATCAGACCTGTCACAAGTGTCCACTTCCCTTCTCTAAAGTCTTCAGTTTCCTTCCCAGCCCTAGCAGGTCCCTGGACAGGCACATTTTAAGGTTTGGTTGTTGTGGTTTGAATTTCATGCTTTTAGCCTGCTGGTCTGGTGTTCAGGTATATAGGCACACGATACCTCTACTCTGCCAATGTCCAGAGCTCCGCTTCCTGCTCGTTACCTCCTGTCAACCTCTTCTTACTTCCCCTTCATTTCTCCTTTCTCTGTCCTTAGTTCTGAAGATTAAGGAGCATGGTAATCTAGGTATTCCCCCACCTTGATACGTCGTTGTATTTGTTCACTGTCCTGATACTCTGTATAGCTCAGATAAGTAGGATCAGCCAGTATTGGTCTTTCTTGCTAGGACCTATTTCTCTTATCATGTTCTCCTCTTCTTTCATCCAAGTTGCAGCACACTTCCTGACTCTCCTTCCTTGCAGCTGCCTAGATACTGCACAGCTCCATTGTCCACTCACCTGTCCCTGGACACCTAAATTGAGTCTCTAGCCTCGCTTCTGGGCTAAGTGTCGCAATGAATATCGTGGTGGAAAGGAACTTGCCTCTGTTGCTGGTGGGAATATTGTTTAGTTCAAGTCTTGGGGAGATTTATCATAAAATAAGAATAGATTTGCCTTATGGCACAGCAATTCTTGGTATTTACCTTTCAGGAAACAAAAAACATTAATTAAAAGGACAAAAAATTCTTTATAAAAGCAAATTTCTTTTCAATTTGTTTTTGTGTTCAAAGATTTTTTGATGTTTGTCTGTTTAACACAAATCATATCCATGATTAACAAATCAGTTAATCAGTAAATGTTTTAGAGCCTATCACAGCCCAGCTTGCGCGGCCACTTGCAGCTGCACGGCTCATCAATAAATGCTGAGATCAGAGGTGACTACAAGAGTATGCCACTCGCACGGCAGACCTGGCAAGCTACCCATATCGTATTTGATATACCAGATACCAGTAATAATTATAGACCTCATTCCCATGACCTGATGGAATGGATTGAGGCTCTTTATATTCCTGGAGCAAGCAGGTGCCCTTGGGCTCTACTGGCATGTGACAGAACATATGGAGATGTTACTGGGGCCCGCCGAGCAAATTGATGATGAACGGGAAGACAATGATACAGTGAGTTTTAAATCTATTTAGATATAAAGACTACATTTTTCCTTTGATTTTTTATATTCTGGATGTATTGTGACACTTCGCAAAGATCTCCTATTTAAGTAATGTTTATTTCTCAGTTCCCTATTCACTTTAGCAAGTTTTTTGCAAAAAGTACAGTTATACAAGTACATCAAAGCATAAACAATTAATATTTCTTAGACTTTGACTTTTCGCACGTCAGGTCGTCATATCTCAACAGAAGAGTTAGACACATTCTTCCAACTAAAAATAGGGGGTCCCTGACAACCAGTGTGGCTTTATTAGGAACTCAGGTTTGAATCAGACTGTTACAGTAGGCAAACTAATTTTTCTTAAAGCAAAGACAGTGCTTAATAAATATGTTTATTGTATCAAGTACATGCTCTACTTTCTCCTGTCTCTACTTCACTTTTCTCACTTGGAAAAATGCCAAGTAGTCATAATATCCTTTGAATCCCGAAATCAAATGAATGAATTTGAACACATCAACTTTTCATAATTTTATCTCTATAATAAATTCTTTAGCTCCTTGACAAATTATTTGTCAGGTTTTTTCTTTATAGCAAATGCATGCATTTAATAGTCACAAATTTACAAGTTTAATTGCATTTATACAATGACTTTGACATCAAATAATAAATTCAATAGTATCATTGACAGTTCATTTATCATTTCATCTGTTACATATGTTACATATGAGTCTCTAGCCTCGCTTCTGGGCTAAGGGTCACAATGAATACCTTGGTGGAAAGGAACTTTCCTCTGTTGCTGGTGGGAATATTGTTTAGTTCAAGTCTTGGGGAGATTTATCATAAAATAATAATAGATTTGCCTTATGGCAAATATATATGTTTTATTATGCATATGTATTTATATAATAAAACATACATATGTATGTTTTATTATAGTTTAATATACCTTAAAGTGAAGAATATTAAATTATAATATCAAAGTATCAGTCAGTAGAAGAGGGCATGAGGAGATTTTATACCAGATAAGGTGCTTGTCTTGCAGGTGACCAATATGGGCTCAATCTGCAGCACCCCGGGTGGTCACCTGAGCCCTGCCAGCAGTGATCACTGAGTGCAGAGTTGGGGTCATAGCCCTGAGCACTCCTGAGCACTGCAGAGTATGACCCAAACCAAAGAAAGAAAAAATATCAGCAGTTATTAAAAATAAATTAGCTTTGAAAAAATTGTTGCAGGGGGCAGGGAGGTGGGAGAGGGTGTATTTATCAAATGGTCTCAAAAAAGGAAACATTATTTCCAACTTTTCATTCAACTTATTTTAGTCTGTCAAGAAATTACTGTTGAATAAGTGCGTAGAATTATTGTGCTAAGTTTCATTGCCTTTATTATATTTCTCTCTATAAAATATTCTTTCAACTTTTTCCCTATTTAGAGTTGCAGTTTATTTTTTGGTTTGGTTTTGGTTTGTAGTTTTGCAAAGCCAGGAATGAAATACAGGGTCTCATGCTCTAACTGCTGTACTATCCTCCCAGATCTCAGGTGCTTTTATTTTATAGTGGTTGTTTTGAAGACTGTACATTAAGAGCAGTATAGAATCTGGGGCCAAAGCAATAGCACAGCAGGGAGGGTGTTCGCCTTGCACGCAGCCGACCTGGACTCAATTTCCCGCATCCCATATGACCCCGAGCACCGCCAGGAATAATTCCTAAGCAAAGTGCCAGGAGTAACCCCTGAGCATCGCTGGGTGTAACCCAAAAAAGAAAAAAGAATAAAATGTGTATAGAATCAGATGAAAGAATCATTTCTTTATAAAGCACCAACACCTTTCTTGTTGAAACTGCGGTAGGTTAAGTAGCAAAAGGTGCTTTTATTCTCCTTCTGATAAGGAAATTGGCCTCCATTTATTCAAACATCAGGTAGATGGAGACCTGATGTTTCATTATCAACACATTTCATTATCAACACATTCATTTTTTGCAGGGTGGAGTGTCGGAGAGGAAGTACATCAGGCAGTGTTCAGGGCCCACTCCTGGCTCTGCACTCAGGGATCACTCCTGGCCAGCTTCAGGAACCAAACAGGATGTCCTTTATCAAACCTGGGTCCGCTGCATGCAAGGCAAGTGCCCTACCCACCAGACCACTATTGCTAGAACACCTCTTTAGCAACACATTCTGATGAATTGGAGATGGTAAGGTTTAGACCAGCAACCATTGTGGATTCTCAATATTTTATCTCAAATTAAGCACTTATTAAGCCCACTTGCTGCAGAAATGTTAATAAACCCAGATTTATGATGCTGCAGGCAGGCATATCTTTTCAAAAATGAAATTTGCAACCAAGCACGCACTTTTAATTCCATCTCCCAAAGTCACCTTTTAGGAATGAACATCTCTCATGAAGAAAGCAGAGATAAATACAAATTCTTGTGTAAACTTGAGGTCAGGAAAATGAAGATTCTCCTAGCATTTCTTACTGGTTTTAAATTATTATTGAAATTAAGCTCTCAACTATCTTTTAAACATACTAATTCGTGGTGTGTGATTAAGAAGAACTGTATGGTAAAAGAGAAATCTATCTGGTTTGAAATTTCTCTATAATAAATGCACAGCATGGATAATTCCTTTGTCGATTGATTTTGCTAAACCAAAAGCAGTTTTTTTTAGGGGAAGAATTTTCTCAATTTTAGCTTGCTTGGTTCAACAAACATTTCCCTTTCCTGTTTCCTGTTGTCCAGTGGTTTTATAAAGTATGCTTTGAAAATTAAGAATATTGATTGCTTCTAGTAGAAGTTACAAAACAAATTTATACTCCTTTATTTTTATTCATGACTTTAAATTTTATAGCCTAAAAAGCTACTATTTTATGTCTCATGCCTGAAACGTATTGATCAATATAAAAGTTTTACATATTCATTTTCTCTGAGTTATAGTTTAACATCTATGTATTTCTTTCTGAATATAAAGAAGTAGCTGGCAAAAAGCCTTCCTTTTATGCAGCTTGTTTGCTTTGAGTTCCTGGTTCTCTGAGCATGAGTTGTCTCGTATAAAGCTGCAAATGGCTGTATAATATAAAACAGGTAAGAACTGTTTAGTGGAAGGAAAGGGGATTGCTACTGTCACTTTCTTATCCCTTCATCTTTCACCATACCCACTGAAACCTTATATTTCTATGGGACATAGTTTGAAAACTACTAGATATGAGAGAATCATTTTCATTGAACGCTCCTTTGAATTAAAGGACTCTTGTACACTATTGTTTGGTGTATAATTGTCTCATCTTTTAGTATTTTCAATAAATGGAAAAGTAGCATCAAAACCATTGTTGCCCTCTCCTTACAAATATTATACTTCAAGTATATCTGTCATCTAAAACACAATTTTCACCCAGAATTAAACACAAATGTCACCAGACAAAATATCTAAGAGTATATTTTGGTAAAAAGTGAGATGGCCTGCATAACTCTTAATTTTCTGTGTGAAAGTGTAATTTATATTTTGAATAGAGTTTATTAATGTTAATATAAATTTCTTCCCACTATGGCTTCTCCCTTAGAATTTTATTATTTTCACAAGGCTTGTAGAATAATGATAGTGATTCATTTATAAAGCCTGTTTAGGGACCAGAGAGGGAGTACAGTGGACTAGTCACTTACTTTACATGCAGCTGACTTGGATTCAATACTCAGTCCTAGGTATGGGCTCTTGAGTGCCTCCAGGAGTGATTCCTGAGCACAGAGCCAGGAGTAGACCCTAACCATAGCCAGGTATGACCCCAAAACCAGACAGATGGATAGAAAAAAGAAGAGAAAGAAAAGATTGAGAACTAGAGTTTGAGAAACAAAGGAAGAAAGCAAGGGAGAGACGGAGGGAGAGAGGGAGGGAGGAGGGAAGGCAGGAAGGAGAGAGGAAGGAACGAAGGAAGGAAGGAACGAAGGAAGGAAGGAAGGAAGGAAGGAGGGAGGGGGGAGGGAGGGAGGGAGGGAGGAAGGAAGGAAGGAAGGAGGAAGGAAGGAAGGAGGAAGGAAGGAAGGAAGGAAGGAAGGAAGGAAGGAAGGAAGGAAGGAAGGAAGAAGGAAGGAAGCAAAGAAGGAAGGAAGGAAGGGAGAGAAAACACTTGTCTATAATGCTTTTGCCACAAATGCATTCAATAGGATCCCTGTTCATTTTGCCGATATGAATGCATTAATTTATAGTTCTCTATAAAAATATATTGAAATTTATGAATTCCAACAATGCTTTCAATTCTACTCATTTCCATAGACTCTAGTTCTTCCCTGTCCAGTTTTAAATATAAATATACTTCTAATATCAGTCTTTTAAAGGTAACCTTCCTTTCATGATTAGTCTTCTTTTACAGATTCAGCTCTCTCTCTGGAACCAGTCTCTTGTCTTTGGTCCTGCACACATGTGCCCCTCACTCTCACTTGGACCCAGCACCCCACATCGGGTTAGCTCAGTGTCCCAAGTGCGTGTCCGCTTCCCACAAGCGTTTCTCAGGCGCCATGTGCCAGGCTGCCCCTTCTGTGTGAGGTTTACTGCTCTTCAGCTCTGAAATGCCCAGGGCCATCCTCTGCCCAGTGCTGATGCCTGCTGAGCCTGCTCAGTCTCCGACCTTCATCCTGTGACATCTTGCAAGGATGCTCTCATTTGAACCCCAACATGATACAGGTGACCCTGCATCCTGGTCTCACTTTCTCATTCCCTCGAAGCTCCAACTCTTCATTCTTTTGCCACAACAGCTCCCTTTTATGCTCCTATACTTCTGAACTGCTAAAATGTTTAGGAGCATAAAAAGGAAGGGGGGAAAGGAGTCTATGGACCTTTACAGTTAACTTGTGAAGCTTTATAAAGCAAAGATTTTAATTAGAATTGCTTTAACCCTATAGATGATTGGTATGCATGGCATAAAAGGTCTTTTTTAATTATTAATATCTTTATTATTCAGTAGTCGGAATAACTCTCAATACCTGAAAATTTTTCCACAGAGGTGTGTGTGGTTTTTGGATACACTCCCAATTATTTGATTCTTTGACTTGTACTATGTCGTTTTAAAATCATTGAGGTCATAAGATGGTTCAAAGGGCTAAAGCAGGTACTTGCAAGTGAGAGCCCCTGATTCAGCAGCCAGTATCTCACAGTGCCCTGAGCAGCAGACTAGAAATAGCCACCATGGAGTGTGTCCCTAAAGAAAACAAAACAATTCTACTTCTGGTTTGTTGCCAGTCTAAGAAATAAAGTTCCATATTGAGCTTAGATGTGCTTGACTAGCTGGCTAAACTCTTGTTGTATTTTTTTAACCTTATCTGCAGATTTTGGGAGATTTTCTACATATTTTGACATGATCTGTAAGTAATGACATTGTAGTTTCCACCTTTAAATTCCCTCAGTTTCATCTCTTCTTTGCAAGCAAGCGGTATACATGTCTTGTTGAAACTGCAAAAGAGAAACATTATCAAGATTCTCCTCTAGACAGTGGTTTTTTTAACTGAATAGTTTTCATGATTATCACTGTATCACTGTATCACTGTCTTTTCGTTCATCATTGATTTGCTCGAGCAGGCACCAGTAACATCTCCATATGTCCTATCTCATGCTAGTAGAGCCCAAGGGCACCTGCTTGCTCCAGGAACATAAAGAGCCTCAACCATTCCATCAGGTCATGGGAATGAGGTCTATAATTGTTACTGCTATTTGGCATATCAAATACGACAAGGGTAACTTGCCAGGCTCTGCTGTGTGAATAGCATACTCTTGTAGTCATCTCCAAATCCAGCATTTATTGATGAACCGGGCTGTGATAGGTTGGTCTGCTAGGTGGAGTTCTGATGAGGGGGAAGTCCGGATGTGGAAAATGGAGGCCCTCATGGAGTGGGGAGTCGTCTGGCTTGTTGTGAGGCTCTGCTGGGGTGGTGGGCCAGGGCCAGAACCCGCCATCCCTCTCGGGCGCCTCGTGAGCGGCTGGTCACAAGGAAAGCCAGTAGCAGCTCTGCCCCATGTCTGTGAGTCTCTGGATCAGCATATCTGGGCCGGATTTAAAAAAGACTGCTGCAGGGTGGATCTTGATGAGCCGGGCTGTGATACGTTGGTCTACTAGGTGGAGTTCTGATGAGGGGGAAGACCAGATGTGGAAAATGGAGGCCCTCATGGAGTGGGGGTCGTCTGGCTTGTTTCAAGGCTCTGCTGGGGTGGCGGGCCAGGACCACAACCCGCCATCCCTCCCGGGTGTCTCATGAGTGGCTGGGCACTGGGAGAGCCAGTAGCAGCTCTGCCCCATGTCTGTGAGTCCTTTTATGATTAGAGTATTCATTTTCTGTTGCTATATAATAGATCACCAATTTAATATCTGAAAATTGTGTGCATTCATTATCTCAGTTGCTGGGGTCAGGTGTGCTGGGTGTGGCCTAAATATGCCCCTTGGCCCATGGGCTCATAAGGCTGCAGTCAATGTATGTAAATTAACATTAATTTTATTATTTCTCTCTAATGGAGTCTCATAAATCTTTAACCTCTAGAGTGGAAATTCAGGAAGTCTATGTGATTAGAAAAGTTCTTTGGCAGATGCACACAGGCGTCTGTCCTTTATCTTCCTACATCAATCATTTGAATGTCTTTCCTTGAAGGAGAAGCCTGCCAAGAACTAGTTGGGTCTTTTTCATCTTTGCAGACTTGGTGATGATGCCCTTCAATTATCCTTGTAACAGTTCCCTGTCCCCTGCCAAATCACACCACCGCCAACCACAAGATATAATTACTTTTTATGCCTACAACAGAATGAAGCCAACCACACCTTTTAACCTGTTTTATTCTCAGATGCTTTTTGTAGATCTGCCAAGAGCTAGTAAACACACTAGTCAATCTTTCAAAGAGAAAAAAAAACTGTCAGAGCTCTTTAGAGAAAATCATCGTGTACCTTCTGATTTAAGTTGATGACAAGGAGAAAATGACACATTTCAATGAATCCAAATTTAATTTGGGAGGACAGTATTTATACTAGGAAAAAAGAAGGTAATGGTTCCCCTGCAATATATTTTGAAATGGAGTGAGTATTATTTCCCTAATTAATATTTTCATCTTTAAGTTTTCCTTCAAGCAGATCAGAAGTACATATCAGGCCAAAGTGACTGAAAGAGTCTGCTCTAAACTGAGCAAATTTTGTGTCCTCAATGGTTAGTGATCTTCAGTTATCTTGGAAAAATTGAGGGAATGAGATGTGCCTCATACTTAAGAAGGTCCCAGATAGCATAAAGATGGGAGAAACCTGCTTCTTTATCTTTAAGTATGAGAAAAACAGGCTTCAAAACTGTACACATGGAGTCTGAGCAGTGGTACAGCAGGAAGGGCATTTGCCTTGCATGTGACTGACCTGGATTCTATCCTCCACACCCTATATGGTTCCCTGAGCAATGCCAGGAGTGTTCCCGATGCAGAACTAGGAGTAACCACTGCGTGTAACCCTAAAACAAGCCAAAAAACACAACCAAACTAAAAACCTTGTATACATCTTATTAACTACGATTTTAGGCAAGTGAATTGAAAAGTCAGTTTTTCTTCATCTCCTGATGTGATAGCTAGATTTATAAGTCAATTTGGTTAGGTTCTAGCACCCAGTCATGTAATCAAACAATAATGCAAGTGTGACTATAGATATTTTATAAATGTAGCTAACTTTTATAATCAGTTGACTAAAATAAATGACTTTTGATAATGTGGATGAGCCTCAAGCAAGTTCAAAGACAGAAAGAATAACAACTGATTTCTAAGAGAAAAAGTATTCTGCCTTAAGACCATTGGCCTTCCTATGGATTTTGGACTTGCCAAGTCCCACAGTGACAAGAGCCAGTCTCTTGAAAATTATCCTTTGATTTTTGTTTTGTTGCAGAACTCTGGCTTATCCAGCTATGTCTGGCTTGCATTTAGAAGTTTATCGTGGTCACATTTAACACGTTATTGCCCTAGTCAGCTTCCGTGTGCAGGTCAACTTTCTTCCTGCTTCCTGTTTCAGACAGCCAGATTTTAACATGTTGAAATGTTTGCATACAGCCTTATGCAAAAATCTTTTAGTTTACCAAATCAAGTCCAACCTTGTAACATTTACAAGAAATACCCGGGCTTGTCTTCAGTTTTCCTATAGATTGTGATCATGGAAAGCTATATATCTAAGAACTAAAAATCTCCTCTTTGGGGCTCTGGGACACAATGTGGTTGAAAAACAGGTTCCAGAAGTTTCCAACAATGCTTAAAGTTAATTATTAGATGCTGAGAAGGAGGACATCTTAGAGTTTAGAGAGAAACTATAGTGAGTGTTCAAAGATGCAGGGAACCTAAGTTTTCATTCCACATTCTTCATTTAATAGCTGGTGACCATAGACAGGTCAAAAAATCAGTGTCATCTGCATAAATATATCAGGAGGTCTTACCAAAAGTGGAAATTACCGCAATCGTGAGGGAGTCAGAGGTTGGGTAAGACAGAGAAGGGAACATGTGTGAATAAATGTGGAACGGGCTGATACCAACATAGAACTGAGCATTAAATACTGGCCAAAAAATGCACATGATGGCTTCTAAGTGTATGTAGTGCAACCCACAATGTGTAAGAGAAGGAAAAGAGAGAGAGGGAGAGAGAAAAGAGATAAAAGAACCTGACATTTAGGCAGGCTATGGGAGGGAGGGAATTGGGGACATTGGTGGTGGGAAATGGGCACTGGTGGAGGGCAGGGTGCTGGAACACTATGTGACCGAAACCTCCAAACATGAACAATGTTGTAATTGTACATATCATGGTGGCATAATAAGATGTTTAATTTAAAAAAAATATTTATGTCATAAAAAAAATCAGTGTCATCTGAACAAAAACAGTCTTTGTAGGAAAGGGAAGACTTAACAGAGCTCATGGCTAGGAAAGTGTTATTCAAAGTTCTATTCATATAACACCATAAGGGCTTTCTGATTTCTGGGGAGTCCTCAAAATTTTGTAAAGTGATACCTGGATGCAATAAAAACTGTACAACAATAGTGTCATCTAAGATTATTCCTTTGTTCTTGTCTGCTTTAATTCTCAGTGTTTATGACTTGTCCGAAAACTAAATATTTTATATTACCACTCCACATGCATGCGTTTATGCACAGCTGAGTATAGACTCAGTTCAGCAGCTCACTCTATCAAGAGGTGGAGAATATAGACATGTGATTCCACTTGCTGCTCTCAGGAAAGCAGGATCTTTCTGAGATGCAAGTCAATACAAGGGCGGATAAGCTGACAGAACTGGTCCACAAGTCCTGTCCTCATTAGTAACTTGCTCAGAGTCTCATCAGAGTACAGGTATGTGGAAAAACATTTAGAATCCTACTGAAATGCCACTAAGAGTGAGTACCATCTGGTGGAGGGATGGGTGCTGGAACACTGTGTGACTGAGACCCCCCAAACATGAACAACTTTGTAATTGTAAATCTCATGGTGGTATAATAAAATATTCATTAAAAAAGAGTGTGTGGCGTGCACAAATACATCAACCAAGTACAAGACTGACATGCCTTGGCATCTTGTTTCTCTCTCCAGTGCAATCAGTGGGGAATTTGTGGGGCTTGCAGGGTGCATTCTTAGGTTCCGGGTGTGTGCCTCCCCATGAGTCTGCAATATATTCTTGTTCTGTTTCTTAATAAAACTGTGTTTTGAATAACATATTTTCTTTGTTTGAATTCCATGGTTGAGGGCATCAGACCCCACATGAAGGAGCAAGACAGTACTAAGTAGGAGAAATCTGTCCAAAGTGGTGAAATCTGAGGTCAAAGATAAATAAGGCAATATTTTCTACTTTGAAGCAAAGAAACATCACTGCACAAAGGGGGAGGTTAGGAACTCTACCTTGAGTCAGTCAGAGAGGTTTTCTTTCAACTGTCAGGGAAACTCTTTTCTTACTCAGACACTCAGGGTCTACTTTCAACTTTCTCTAAAGGTAGGGAGAGAAGTTAAAAGTGAAGTTAAGAGACCAGGGAGATTATATAGCATCTAAGGTGCTTGCTTTGCAAGTGACTAACTTGGGATCAACCTAGAGACACTCCAGACCCACAGCTGTGCTGCTTGGCTCCACTTGGGCAACCCATGCAGTTCTGGAGGGCGGTAAATGGTTCAGCCAGCCCCTGGCAGAGTCCATCATAGCTCCAAGGGTTCGCTTACACGTGCAGGGGTGGGGGGCACACTAGCCAGACTTGGAGAGGGGATTTGAGCTCCTCCTCCCATTCCTCCACTTCCATGTCAGCAGGTATGGCTGCAAGCTCCCAGCCACCAGAGACAGCATCCCCAGAAGAGAGACACTCCAGACCCACAGCAGCACTGGTGCGTGGTTTCTGACAGTCTTAGACAATATTGGAAGTTAGGACCAGGTCCTTCCCAGGATCTTTCACATTTATACACTGGTTAGTTGATTCTTTACAAGGCAGAGCTACTTCCAGCACTCCCTGTGCTCAGCAGATCATGAGGCGCCTGGGAGGGAAGGCAAGTTCTAGACCTGGCCCACCATCTAGAGCCTTGCAAGAAGCCAGAGGAACCCCCACACCATGAGGGGCCACCATTTTCAACATCTGGACTCCACAGCTCATCAGAGCTCCACTCAAGAGAAAAGCCGATCTCACCCCATTGGTTAATCAGTAAATGCAGGAGATGAGAGCCTACTACTGAGAGTATACCACCCACATGGCAGAACCTGGCAAGCTACCTGTGTAGTATTTGATATGCCAAAAACCAGTAACAATTATAGACCTCATTCCCATGACCTGATGGAATGGTTTGAGGCTCTTCGTGTTTCTGGAGCAAACAGATGCCCTTGGGCTACACTAGCAAGTGACAGGATGTATGGAGATATTACTCGTGCCCTCTAGAGCAAATCCATGAACAACAGGAAGACAAGTGACAACCTGAGATCAATCCCCTTCCTTATTATCATCCCTGAGCACTATCAGAAGTGGTTTCTGAGTGCAGAACCAGGAGTAACCCCTGAGTATTACTCCTGGCCCCAAAACAAACAAATTAAAAGTGAAGTGCCCTAACATTTATAATAGTGTGATTTGTAAGAAGAAATGTGTGGTTGGTTTTTCTCTTTATTCAAGGTACAGAAAAACTATGAAAGTTCTTCAAATTATCTGTAAAGAGGGTAATGTAGCCAAGATATGTAAATAAACCAAATGCCCAAACATAGATAAATACATCAAGAAACTGCAGTATATATTCATGATGGAATACTATGCAGCTCTAAGAAAGAAGAATATCATGCAATTTGCTGCAACATGGGTGGAACTAGAAGTTATCATGCTGAGAGAAGGCAGTCAGAAGGAAAGGTTTAGATACAAAATCATCTCTGTTGTATGGAGGACTTAGATATGCACAGCAAGATGGCAACAATATCAACAGAACAAGAGGACTGACTCACAAAACTGGCTGTGTTGGGCAACTGAAACAGGCATTGGAAACCTTGGAAGAGAGGTGGGTATGCTGTGATGTTGGAATTATGTGCATGGAAAAACCATCATTAATGATATTGCGAATTACAGTGACTTAATCAGTTTTAAAAGTCTTGAAACCGGAAATAAACACCCTGAATAACAGGATTCAGAAAGCTTCTGTGTGATGAACATGTGAGGAAGAGCAGTGCTCAGGCTAGGTTTGGAAGCTCCATACCATGACCTAACAAATAATCCTTCCGATGAACTTTTTTCTGAGCCATATCTTCTAATAATAAACCAATAATCTAGTAAGTGTACATATTTTTTCTGAGTTCTGTAATATCATTTAGCAAAGCAATCCAATATAAAGAGGGACTATTTGGAACACCCAATCTGTAGCAAGTCGATCAGAAGCAGAGGTGACCCCCTAGACTTGTGATTGACAGGACAGCGCCAGGCTAACTCCTAGACTGAGCACTTGGCTGTGGGAACTGATGCTCTCTTCCGGTAAAAGTATCAACATTGAATTGAGGGATATCCAACTGCTATAAAAGAATTGT
This sequence comes from Cryptotis parvus, assembly GCA_021461705.1. Classification (NCBI taxonomy): domain Eukaryota; kingdom Metazoa; phylum Chordata; class Mammalia; order Eulipotyphla; family Soricidae; genus Cryptotis; species Cryptotis parvus. Next base: position 27,194 of record JAJIBD010004587.1, on the reverse strand, counting down.
TCTGTGTGGAAGAAAAGATGTGGAATTGGCAATAAAATCATACTATCTCTTGGGGAGTGTATGTGATAGAGTTGCCCCCTGCCATGAGGAGAGGTAGAGGAGAGACTGGAGAAGACAAAGGAGTCTTAAGCCCTCTTATAAAAACCAGTTTGGGAAGATGCAAAAATCTGCTTCATCTAAACCTAGAGAATTAGATAGTTCTGAAAAAGGAATTGGAAATTACTCCTAACTCTGCCCCCTAGCAAGTAATATGGCTTTGGAAAAGTCATTTTATATCTCTGGGCAAACTTTCTAATCTATGAGGGTCTAGACTCAACACTTTTCCCAACATTAACATACTTCTAAATATTAATAAGTTTTAGATTAAAAAGAGTCTGAGAGACTTAATATTTTGGGTGAGTTTTGTTAAGCAAAAATAAAAAAGGTTTCTCTGCTGCTGGACTTTTTTGAAGTGTTTAATATGCAAACATGAATTGTAGAGTTCCGAAGGCAGATACAATAGCACACAATATATTCGAATGTCCTCTCTTATAAAATTACTTGTGCATGCAGGGAGCATTTTTGGAAAATACTAGTCCAAGGAAAAAACCACTGAGAAACATTAATTAGAAAATCTGTAAAGTTTAATTCTGGCATTCTTATTCAGTCAAGTTGGTACTACGGCAAGAAAATGAGTCTTTGTCAGGCATATGCATGACTTACTAGAGTAGGATATTTTAATTTTTGCTAGCATCTTTGTTATGCTTTTTCTTCTCTTTTTAATGACATTGCCATTCTTGCTGTGATTTGCACTGGAAATTTTGGTGCTTTAGGAGCTATCTGGACTCTCAGCTGTCACTCAACCTATTCTAAATCCTACTTTCTTTTTTGTCATGTTTGTTTATCTGGGGACCACAACAGCAGTGCTTCCTCCTAACTGCTCAGAGATCACTTCTGATGGTACTCAGTGACTGGGGGCTAAAACCGCTGGGATTAAAACCTGATTAGCTATGTGCAAGACAAATGCCCTATCCACTATAATTCCATTGTACTGTTTCTTTCTTTTTTTATTAGACCACCATGAAATATACAATTCTGAAACTGTTCATGATTAGGTTTCAGTCATACAGTGTTCCAGCACCCATCCCTACACCATTGCACATTTCCCACCACCAATGTCCCCTAATTGCCTCATCTTTCTCTCTCTCTTTCTCTTTCTCTCTCTCTTTCTCTCTCTCTTTCTCTCTTTCTTTCTCTCTTTCTCTCTTTCTTTCTCTCTTTCTTTCTCTCTTTCTCTCTCTCTTTCTCTCTCTTTCTCTCTCTCTTTCTCTCTCTCCTCTCTCTTCTCTTACAATTGTGAATTGCAATACATACATTTAGGGGTTATCATGTATATCCTTTGCCTACATTCAATGCTCAGTTCTAGGCTGGTATTACCAGTTCCAACATTATTAGCACACTGGTCCCTTCTGTCTTGCCTAACCTCTGACTCCCACACACTTGCGATAGTAAATCCAACTCTTCCATTCCTTGTGCTATCTCTGAAACTCAGTTGCGTAGCAATAATCCTGCTTCCAAAGTTTATTAATGGACTATTTTGTTATTGTTGCCCTACTGAAGGAAACTGAAGATCTCTAACTAGCGAGGAACTTCTCCTCCATCCTCTATTACCTTACTTTGAAACCAGAGATTCTTGTCCCCAAGAATAGTCACTCCAAACCATAGAATAGTTAAACCACAGAATAGTCACTCACCTTTCAACAACACATCCTCCAAGCTCCCTGTTACAGAATAAAATTAGAAATTCTTCAATATCATTTATGGCCTCGCCCTAATATATCCTGCCTTACCTTTCATACTTTATTATCTATTAATAAAATTTCCTTTTAGGTGAAATCCTACCTCTTATCACTGTATTAACAACAATTTTCAGGGCTGAAGAGATAGCATGGGGCGGGGGGAATGTTTTATGCAGCTGACTCTGGCTCCACCACTGGCCCCCAAGCACAACCATGGTTAATCCCTGAGAATAGAGTCAGGAATAAACCCTAAGAACAATTGGTAGCATCCCCCTACGAATTTTTTTTTACTGTGAAATATTTTTTTCATTATTGTAGAGGTCATACATACTTAGGAGGGTGGGACCATATGATGCTGGAGATTGATCCCAGGACTTCAAAAAAATGCAAGGCTCTACCCCTTGAGTCACATAGCCTACCCCACCAGCTAAATATTAGCACCACTTAAGACCTAGAACCTAGATCAAAGACCATCTCTTCTTCAATACTCCCTTGATACCCTGTTTAGATGTGTGCTCTCCCTTGTCCGTGCTGGGTTAGTCACTTCTTTACAAAATGCAACCCTGCTGATATTGAGGTGATTTGTAAACTCATGCTAACCGTTATTCATATAATGATTTATTGAACACCTGGGTTACAATGAATGACTGTGTAGGATTAAAATCTCTACTGCTAGTTCAGCTACACCTGATTCCATTCGTTTATTCATTCAGCAACAGTTTATTCAGTGATAGGCTTTGGAGGTCACAAAAATCAATAAAATCTTATGCCCTCTTCCTTCCTGTCCTCTTATAGCTCCAGGGGCTAAAGGAGAGGCTTATATGAGTAGTCTATCCCACTTTTTCTACATCTTTCTTGGGCGGCATAATCCAGGAAGCATTGTGCAAGCAATTCTGATTAGCACCTTGTTACCAAGTGGTAAAACTCTCTCATTTGAGACTCTTAATGTTTCCTAAAACTTTGCGTTTAAAAAAGCATGCAAAACACCTGTCCTTTGATCAAACCTCCAAAGTCTCGTTTTCAGATACATCCCATTAAGACTCTGAAACAAGCCTGCACTAAACATTTAGAAAATCTTAGTGTACTTAGTTGAGTATTATTTACTATAACCTCTGTGAAGTTCACAATAAACACACTGAAGTCCCCAAAGCTGAAGGCTAGAAAGATGCAGCAGGAAGATAAATAAGCTTTGATGATGATTTCAATGAATGGTAATTTCTTGCTTTCATGGATATTCCCCAAACACAGCTGTCAGAAGTGCATTGTGTAAATCAGATGCTAATTAAATTAAAACCCCACTAGAATTAAGGCAGCAAAGTATTTTGTCTTGTTTTCTTGCAAACAAGGACTCTCAATCAAGACAGCTGGAGCACTGGCATTTCAGGTACGTGGGGCGCAGCTGCTGTGAAGCAAAGCAACTGCTCTCATAATTTAACTACCATCAGTAACGGAAAATAATTGGCATTTTTGGACAACATCTGCCATGAGAAAAATCTAGTGGAAACAGCTGGAATTGGAGAGAAGAGACCTGAGTTCAAATATAAGTTTTGGCAAAGGCATTTTACAGTTCTTAGCTTCTGTTTCCAACTTTCTCCCTCAAATTGCTGGCTAGAGGCAACTAGAGCTATAACCTGCAGTGAGGGAACAGTAGGGCCAGGGGGTTAAATTTAGGACCTTGAGCATAATAGATTTGCTATCTTCCCAGCCCCCTGCTGTCAGTTTTTAAATTCTAGTTAGAAATAAGAGTTTACTTGACTGAAACAACATTTGAAATATGCCACAGCAACAAAAAGTATAACTAAGAAAATATCATCTAAATTATCTATAGGAATATTGAGTCTGAAGTTTGGGTAAATTAGTCATTGATTTTTTCCCTTCATTTATTCATCCATAAAATATTTGCCTAATACCTAGTATGTGTCACACAAAAATTTAATTTCAAAAAGTTAACTATACCAACAACAACAACAGAAGACTTAACTATAGGGCCAGAGAGATATTCAACAGGCTTTACATGCAGGAGGCCTAGGTTTGATTTCCAGTATGTAGGGTCCTCCGAGCATCAGCAGGAGCAACCCTTTTAGCATAGAGTTAGGTATAATAATCCCTAAGCACCAACTGCTATGTTCTCAAAGCAAAAATTAAACTAAAAAGTACCTATAATTTAATGCAGTAGAATTATTAGAATAGGAAGCATAAGGAAATATTTCTTTGAAAGAAAATCCAAATAACTATTGAAAAGTCTTTTATTTTTTCAATTGTCTTCAGAATTGGTGTTCGACTTACCATACCCCAGTGATATTCTGAGACTTAAACGGTAAAGGAAAGTAATCGTGTGCACATAAGCTATCTATTAGACAGATCCCACAAGTGGTCAAGCTAGTGCTTGGATAGAAGCATTTACTCACGATGCATAATGCTAAACGATAAAAATGATTTGGGGAAGCTAGCAGATATATTCATGAAATGAAACAAATTGCAGCAATTTAAAAGGGGGATTAGACTGGTAGAAAATATTTGTCCACCATATACTGACAAAAGATTACTATCCAGGATCCATAAAGCACTGGTAAAATTTTACAAGGGAAAAAAAGCACCATTAAAAATGGGGGCAATACAATACCCATCTGACAAGGGGTTAATATCCAGGATATATCAGGCACTGGTAGCACTCCACAAGAAGAAAACAGCCAACCCCATCAAAAAATGGGGAGAAGAAATGAACAGAAGCTTCCAAAAAGAAGAAATTCGAATGGCCAAAAGGCATATGAAAAAGTGCTCTTCATCTTTAATCATCAGGGAGATGCAAATCAAAACAACAATGAGGTACCATCTCACCCCACAGAGACTGGCACACATCCAAAACAGCAAGAACAACTGGTGCTGGCGTGGATGTGGGGAAAAAAAGGACTCTCATCCACTGCTGGTGGGAGTGCCGACTGGTCCAGCCCTTTTGGAAAACAATATGGGCATTCCTCCGAAAGTTAGATATTGAGCTCCCATTTGATCCAGCAATAGCGCTCCTGGGAATATACCCTAGAGACCGAAAAACACATAGCAGAAACACTATCTGTACTTCTTTATTCATCTCTGCGCTATTCACTATAGCTAGAATCTGGAAACAACCTAAATGCCCGAGAACAGAGGACTGGCTAAAGAAACTGTGGTTCATCTACACTATGGAATACTATGCGGCTGTCAGAAAAGATGAAATTATGAAATTTACCTGCAAATGGATGGACATGGAGTCTATCATGCTGAGTGAAATTAGTCAGAAGGAAAAGGACAGATATAGAATGACTGCATTCATTAATAGGATATAAATAGATAGGATATAAATATGGGAAATGGTAATGACAGATTAAAACTCACCACTGAATATACACAAAGAGACTTAAGTGATAAACTCTAAATAGCTGCAGGGCTAGCAACAATGTGTAAAATAAGAGGGAGAGAGATGCAGAGACAGAGAGAGATAGAGAGAGAAAGAGAGGGAAACTGGGGTACCTGCTATTAAGGCGGGTGGGGGACGGGAGGGGAGGGGTACATTGGTGGTGGAAATGGGACACTGGTGGAGGGATGGGTGCTGGTATACTGTATTACCAAGAACCAATTATGAACACCTTTGTAATTGTATGATTCACAGTGATATAAAAATTTTTTTAAAAAATAGGGCAATATATCAGGTCCAGATGGGTTCACTAGCGAATTCTACCAAACCTTTAAGGAGGACCTACTGACTGTCCTGTTCAAGCTCTTCCAGGAAATAGAAGAAACAGAAACACTCCCAAACAGCTTCTACGAGGCACACATCACACTGATACCCAAAGCAGGGAGAGACAACACAAAGAAGGAAAATTACAGACCAATCTCCTTGATGAACACAGATGCTAAGATCTTCAACAAAATACTAGCAAACAGAATCCAAAGACTCATCAAAAAGATCATACATCATGACCAAGTAGGATTCATCCCAGGAATGCAAGGATGGTTCAACATTCTCAAATCAATCAACATAATACATCATATCAATAAGAGAAAAAATAAAAACCATATTGTCCTATCAATAGATGCAGAAAAAGCATTTGACAAGATCCAGCACCCATTCATGATTAAAACCCTCCAGAAAATGGGAATTGAAGGAAGCTTCCTCAAGATAGTCAAAGCCATCTACCAAAAGCCCACATCCTTCTCAATGGGGGAAAAAATTGAAAGCCTTTCCCTTAAGATCAGGAACACGACAAGGTTGCCCTCTCTTACCTCTTTTATTCAATATAGTACTGAAAGTACTTTGCCATAACAATCAGAGAAGAAAAGGACATTAAGGGCATCCAGATAGGCAAGGAAGAAATCAAGCTATCATTATTTGCAGATGACATATTATACTTAGAGAACCCTAAACTCTCGACCCCAAATCTCTTAGAAACAATAGATATGTATAGTAGAGTGGCAGGGTACAAAATCAATACCCAAAAGTCGGTGGCTTTCCTATACACAAATAATGAAAGAGAAGAAAGGGATATTAAGAAATCGATTCCATTCACAATTGTCCCACAGAAAATCAAATACCTAGGAATCAGCTTAACCAAGTGTGTAAAGGACCTATACAAAGAGAACTATAAGACACTGCTTCAAGAAATAAAAAGGACACGAGGAAATGGAAACACATTTCCTGCTCATGGATGGGGAGAACTAACATTGTCAAGATGGTAATAATCCCTAGAGCTTTGTACAGATTCAATGCGGTTCCTATAAGGATACCCATGACATTCTTTAAAGAAATTGACCAAACACTCCTGAAATTCGTATGGAATAATAAAAACCCACGGATAGCTTCTTCTTGGGAAGAAGAAGGTGGGGAGGTATCACCTTTCCCAACCTCAAACTGTACTACAAAGCAGCAGTAATTAAAACAGCATGGTACTGGAATAAAAAACATACCTGTGGACCTATGGAATAGAGTTGAGTATCCTGACACCCACCCTCAAAGACATGATCAGTTAATCTTTGATAAAGGTGCAGAAGAGTCAAAACTGGAGTAAGGAAAGCCTCTTCAACAAGTGGTACTGGGAAAACTCGACAGCTACATGTAAAAAAATGAATTTGGACCTGTGTCTAACACCTTGCACAAAAATCAGATCAAAATGGATTAAAGATTTCAATATCAGATCTGAATCCATGAAATACATTGAAGAAAGTATAGGAAAAACCCTTCCACGACATTGAAGCTAAAGACATCTTCAAAGGTGAAATACCATTAACAAAGCAACTAGAAGAAAAAAATAAACATATGGGACTACATGAAACTAAAGAGCTTCTGCACCTCAAAAGAAACAGTGACCAAGATAGAAAGACTGTCCACAGAATGGGAAAGAATATTCACCCAATACCCATCTGATAAGGGGTTAATATCCAGGATATATCAGGCACTGGTACAGCTATATAAGAAAAAAAGCCAACCCCATTAAAAAATGGGGGAGGAGATGAACAGAAACTTTGACAAGGTAGAAATTTTTTTTTGGTTTATTAGAGCGTTTATTTTTTTTAACATTTTATTATACCACCGTGAGATATACAATTACAATGTTGTTCCACGCTTGGGGTTTCGGTCACACAGTGTTCCAGCACCCCGCCCTCCACCAGTGCCCCTCAGCCACCACCCATGTCCCCAATTCCCTTCCCCCCCCACATCCTGCCTAAATGGCAGGGTTCTTTATCTCCTCTCCTCTCCCTCTCTCTCTCCTCCTTCTCCCACACATTGTGGGTTGCACTACATACACTTAGAAGCCATCATTTGCATTTTTTGTCTGTATTTAATGCTCAGTTCTATGTTAGTATCAGAACTTTAGACATTTATTCACACATGTTCCCTTCTCTATCTAAACCAACCTCTGACTCCCACACGCTTGTGGTAATTTCCACTTTTGGTAAGATCACCTAGTATATTTATGTCATGCAAATAAATGCAGTCATTCTATGTCTCTCTCTTTCCTTCTGACTAATTTCACTCAACATTATTCTTTCCATATCCATCCATTTATAGGAAAATTTCATAACTTCATTTTTTCTGACAGCTGCATAGTATTCCATTGTGTAGATGTACCACAGTTTCTTTATCCAGTCATCAGTTCTCGGGCATACTGGTTGTTTCCAGGTTCTGGCTATTGTGAACAGTGCTGCTATGAAAATAAAAGTGCGGATTGTGTTTCTGCTGTGCGTTTTTGGCTTTCCAGGGTATATTCCCAGGAGCGGCGGTATGGCTGGGTCAAAGGGGAGCTCAATTTCTAGTCTTTGGAGGAATGTCCATATTGTTTTCCAGAAAGGTTGTACAAGTCGACATTCCCACCAACAGTGTATGAGAGTCCCCTTTTCCCCACATCCATGCCAGCACTTGTTGCTTTTACCCTTTTGGATATGGACCATTCTCTGTGGTGTGAGGTGATATCTCATTGTTGTTTTGATTTGCATCTCTCTGATGATTAGTGATGATGAGCATTTTTCCTATGCCTTTTTGGCCATTCGGATTTGACAAGGAAGAAATTTGAATGGCCAAAAGGCATATGAGAGCTGAGGATGGGATCCCGAGGAGGGCAGATGGGTTTTGGGTGTTGGCCCATCGCCTCTGGGGGTCCCGGAAGCAGCCGGATGAAACTTCGCCCATCACACTAGCCACCATCTTCGCTGTCCGGACGCTGAGAAACTGCCTCGCGACCAGATCAACAGAGCAAAACCAGTTCGAGCCCAGGTAGGCGGCTCCCCAGAAGCGGGAATCACTGGGAATTCGCCAGATGGAGTCAGGGTTCAGCCACTCCCCCCTCCATTTTGTCGAGCCTGGTGGACCCGCCCCAGGGGGCTGCCCGGGAACCAGTATGCAGAGCTTCGTGAGCGGCTGGGGGAGACTGGAGCCGGCTCGCGCCGAGCCCAGCTGGCGATGGGATCCCGAGGAGGGCAGATGGGTTTTGGGTGTTGGCCCATCGCCTCTGGGGGTCCCGGAAGCAGCCGGATGAGACTCCGCCCATCACACTAGCCACCATCTTCGCTGTCCGGATGCTGAGAAACTGCCTCGCGACCAGATCGACAGAGCAAAACCAGTATGAGCCCAGATTGTGAAACAGTGATGTCTTTTAATGCACTGTATTCCATGAAGAGCAGGAAAGTTTATCGGGAAGGAGATATAAAGACGAGAGAAATGACATACAGAATCTGCCAAGTGGTTGAGATGCGGGGGGGGGGGGGGGAGGTGGGGACATTGGTGATGGTAGATGGGTTTGGGTGGAGGGATGGGTGTTGGAACACTGTAGATCCAGAACTCTACATGAGCATCTTTCAATTGTATGTCTAAAATGGTGTAGTGATATTTGGGGGGAAAATAATGAAATTAAATAAAAAAAAAAGGCATATGAAAAAATTGCTCATCATCACTAATCATCAGAGAGATGCAAATCAAAACAACAATGACATATCACTTTACACCACAGAGAATGGCCCATATCCAAAAGGGTAAAAGCAGCAAGTGCTGGTGTGGATGCGGGGAAAAGGGGACTCTCATACATTGTTAGTGGGAATATCGACTTGTACAACCTTTCTGGAAAACAATATGGACATTCCCCAAAGACTAGAAATTGAGCTCCCTTTTGATCCAGCCATACCACTCCTGGGAATATACCCTGGGAAGCCAAAAACACACAGCAGAAACAAAATCCGCACTTTTATTTTCATAGTAGCACTATTCACAATAGCCAGAACCTGGAAATAACCAGTATGCCCGAGAACTGATGACTGGATAAAAGAAACTGTGGTACATCTACACAATGGAATACTATGCAGCCGTTAGGAAAAATGAAGTTATAAAATTTGCCTATAAATGGATGGACATGGAAAGGATCATGTTGAGTGAAATTAGTCAGAAGGAAAGAGAGAGACATAGAATGACTGCATTTATTTGCATGACATAAATATACTAGGTGATCTTACCAAAAAGTGGAAATTACCACAAAAAAAGTGGAAATTACCACAAACGTGTGGGAGTCAGAGGTTAGGTAAGACAGAGAAGGGAACATGTGTGAATAAATGTAGAAAGGGCTGATACCAACATAGAACTGAGCACTAAATACAGGCCAAAAAAAATGCACATGATGGCTTCTAAGTGTATGTAGTGCAACTCACAATGTGTAAGAGAAGGAGAGAGAGGGAGAGAGAGAAAAGAGTTAAATAACCTGCCATTTAGGCAGGCTATGGGAGGGGGGAGAGAATTGGGGACATTGGTGGTGGGAGAATGGACACTGGTGGAGGGCGGGTGCTGTATCACTATGTGACTGAAACCTCCAAACATGAACAACGTTGTAATTGTATATCTCACGGTGGTATAATAAAATGTTTAATTAAAATAAATAAAAATAAATAATCTTCAGTCGGAAAAAAAGAAATAAAGAACCTGCCATGGAGGTGGGCTGGGGGAGGGGGAGGGAATTGGGGACATTGGTGGTGGGAGATGGGCACTGGTGGAGGTATGGGTGCTGGAACACTGTATGACCAATACCCAAATATGAACATCTTTGTAATTGTATATCTCACGGCGGTATAATAAAATACTTATTAAAAAAATAAATAAAATTTTCACTGAAAAAAAATGGGGCAATATATAACAAAAACTACCTCAAATAAGGTATACAACTATATTTAAAAAAGTGCTTGGCATCACTTATCACCAAGGAAATGTAAATCAAAGCAAACAACATTGTGGTAAATTTTCACACCAGTGAGACTGACACACATTACAAAGAATAGAAACCAGCAGTGCTGGCATGGACTTGGGGAGAATGAGTGTTGGGGAGCTCCGCCGGGGTCCCTGACAGTGCCGGGAAGCGAAGTTCCCTTCTACCTCCGAAGTCAGCGGGAACGGATGAAGACTCAGGAATCCGATGCAGTTTTCAAAGGGCTTTACTATCACAGGTTCCAATATACAATCCAAGAGCAGGGAAAACCTCCAGACTCTGGGTTCCCAGCTAGGCCCCAGCCAGGTGTAGGCCAAGATGGCTGCCACCACGTGTTGAGGCCCAACAGAGAATGGAGAGGATGGAGAAGCAAAACACCAAGGGAAGCCGAAATGGCAAAAGGGGGGAAAAAGAGAACGCTTCTTTCTTCTTGCAGCTTATTTTATAGCTAGAAATCCGCCAAACTCCCAGCCCAGCCCAGAATGGGCTGGGCTATCTAGAGATGAAAACAGGAAAACAGCTCCATAGAATGTAGCAACTTCAAGAGACCATCTGGTTGTTTACAAGGACCCAGAGCTAATTAAAAGCCTCCTAGCAGAGCTGGGAGAAGCTATAAGACAAATGTAACTTCCCCTGGCAGGAAGGATCAATGCCCTCAGGTAATTTCTCCCAGCACCTCACCTAATATCTTAAGCTAAGATATGCCTGAAATTGCATTTATAGGGTAGAAGGGGGTTTCTGAGATGGCATGTCTCTGTACCAAAGACTAATACTAATGCCAGTTAAATATTTTTCCAAGCCTTCACAAGAGTCTCGTCTACTTCACGGTAGTTTTGTATTTTGAGTTATCAGGGAGCCATGCTTGCTTGCTTGGAGGCAAACAGCATTTCTCTCTGATCTAATTACTTAGAGATCCAACGTGGCCATGCAAATATGCTGGTAAGATCTAGCTAGTCCCACGATGATTGTGGTAGCATGAGAGAATATACCAGCCAGTACAGAATACATGGTCAGATAAGACTGCCACATTCAGACTACCCCCTATCTATGAAGTGACCTGCAGGAGGCAATCCAGGGCAGATGCAGAGGTCTAGGCTTTTAGGTGTCCCGCAACAAATGAGACTTTCATTCATTTCTGGTGGAAATGTCGACTGATCCAACCATTTTGGAAAACATTGAAACCTAAGAATTGAGCTTCCATATGACCCAGCAATTCCACTTCATGGCTTCTATTCCTAGAGCCCAAAAACTCTATTCGGTGAAGACATTCACTCATATTCATTGCAGCACTGTTTACAGTAGCCAAGATATGGAAACAACCTAAGTATCCAATAAGAGATGATTGGATAAAAAAAAACATGGTTATGTATGCACAACAGAATACTACTTACTATAAGAAAAGATGAAAAAAATAGAAAAATGCTTTGCATGAATAGATATGAAGAGTATCATGCTAAGTAAAGTTGGAATGTCATAGAATGATTTCTCTTATATGTGGGATATAAATAAATAGTGAGAAAACCACAAATGCCCAAAAACAGCAGAAGCTGAAACAAGTTTTCAGTAGGAAGCTTACCATGCACAAGAGAGGGAATACAATGAACAGCTCCTTTGTTTCACTTTATTTTTGTTAAATCCATGTATCAGAGGCACACACTTGGAAATTGTGATTTCATGAAGTCTTGGGTGGAGGGGCTGAATCTTTTTGTTTTATGGATATCTATCTTTAAAATCACTGTATCACTGTCTTCCGCGTTCATCATCGATTTGCTCAAGCGGGCGCCAGTAACATCTCCATATGTCCTGTCTCATGCTAGAAGAGCCCAAGGGGCATCTGCTTGCTCCAGGAACATAAAGAGTCTCAATCCATTCCGGAATGAGGTAAATCTAAAAAAAAAAAAAATTTAAAAGGTGAGTTTACATGAACTACTGGTTATGGTTTTAAGGAATGTAATTCTCCAGCCAATTGGTCTAATAAAATGCATCCATCACAAAGAGTTGTTTTTTTTTTAACTTTTTTTGGGGTGTGGGGAGGGTGCCACACCCAACTCTGCTCACTCCTGGTTCTGTACTCAGAGGTTACTCCAGGTGAGTTTGAAACACGATATGTGGCTCAGGAGATTGAACCTGGGATGGGTCTGCCATGTTGGGTCTGCCATACAGAAAGCAAGTGCCCTACACACTGCACTATGGCTCTGGCCTCTTAACTTTTATGCTATTGGTTGAGGTATTGGGATTTATAATATTGTTAATGATGGTTTCCTATGTACATAATTCCAGCACGACACCATTCTGTTGGATGACAAGCCTAGTTAGCTTGGTATCTTTGCTGTTCAATCCACTTATGGTTTAAGTTATTTACATGTTCTTAAGCCAGGGTTCATGCTAATGAGATCTCTCTTCTGTGTAAACACTGATGTAGGATGTGGCAGTTACAAGAGTCATTTGTTTCTTTTAAATTTTTTATTATAACACCATGAGATATATAATTACAAAGTTGTTCATGTTTGGGTTTCAGTCATACAGTGTTCCAGCACCCATCCCTCCACCAGTGCCCATTTCCCACCACCAATGTCCCCTGATTCCCCTCCCCACCCTGGCCTGCCTCTATGGCAAGTACTTTGTCTCTATCCTCTCTTTCTCTCTCTCTCTTTCTCTCTCTCTCTTTTCCTTCTCTTACACATTGTGGCTTGCAATACACACATTTAGAGGTTATCATGTATATCCCTTTGCCTACATTCAATGCTCACTTCTAGGCTAGTATTATCATTTCCAACAATTATTAGTACACTGTTCCTTCCCTTCTCTGTCTTACCAAACCTCTGACTCCCACACAATTGTGGTAGATTCCACCCACTGACAAGACCTACTGATCCATGTTTTCCTGACCTTGGATATTGGTATCATACTATTTTTTATATTCCATAAATATAAAAAATTTGCAGAATTTTTATTGCACAGCAGAGCCTGGCAAGCTACCCATGTTTTATTTGTTATGCCAAAAACTAGTAACAATTATGGACCTCAATTCCATGACCTGAAGAATGGTTTGAGGCTCTTCCTGTCCCTGGAGCAAGCAGATGCCCTTGGGTTACACTTGCTTGTGGCAGGGCGTGTGGAGATGTTACTGGTGCCCACTCAAGCAAATCAATGAACAATGGGAAGACAGTGATACAGTGATACAGTGATTCTGAAAATAAATGCAGTCATTCTATATCTGCCCTTTCCCTCTGGATAATTTCACTCAGTATGATCCTCTCCATGTCTATTCATTTATAAGCAAATTTAATAACTTTGTTTTTCCTGGCAGCTGCATAGAATTCCATTGTGTAGATGTTCCAAAGTTTCTTTATCAAGTCTTCTGTTTTCGGGCACTCTGGTTGTTTCCAGATTCTGACTATTGCAAATAGTGCTGCTATGAACATAAAAGTGCAGATGGTGTTTCTGCTGTGTGTTTTTGACCTTCCAGGATATATTCCTAAGAGTGGTATGGCTGGGTCAAACGGAAGCTCAATTTCTAGTTTTAGGAGGAATGTCCATATTGTTTTCCAAAATGACTGTACTGGTTAACATTCCCACCAACAATGGATAAGAGTCCCTTTCTCCCCACATCCAGATCAGCACTTGTTGTTCTTGCTCTTTTGGATATGTGCCAGTCTCTGTGGTGTGAGATGATATCTCATTGTTGTTTAAATTTGCATCTCCCCAATGATTAGTGATGATGAGTATTTCTTCATATGCTTTTTGGCCATTCAAATTTCTTCTTTGTTGGTGGAAATTACCACAAACATGTGGGAGCAGAGGTTAGGTAAGACAGAGAAGAGAACAATGTGCCAATAATTGTCGAAAGTGCTATTACCACATAGAACTTAGCATTAAATACAGGCAAAAAGATACACATGATAACCTCTAAGTATATTTATTACAATCCACAATATGTAAGAGAAGGAAGAGAGAGAGAGAAAGAGAAAAGAGAGAAAAGAGATTAAAAAAAAAAGCCTGCCATAGAGGCAGGCTAGGGGGAAGGGAAGGGAATCGGGGACATAGGTGGCGGGGAAATGGACACTGGTGGAGGGATGGGTACTGGAACACTGTATGAACGAAAAACAAACATGAACATTTTTGTAATTGTTTATCTCATTATGGTATAATAAAATATATTTTTAAAAAATTCTTCTTTGTTGAAGTTTCTGTTTATTTCTTCACAAGAATAATTTTTGACTCTGAATCAATAACTTCTGAAATATTACTATAATCTCTACTATGATTTCAATGTTATCTAGATTGGGCACAATTCCTCTTATTAACTGTCCCAGCGTGAGCACAATTCCTCTTACTAATTGTCCCAGCATGGGACGGTTAGAATTTACCAGGAGACTACCACCTTGGCTACATTGAGACTATGGTTTTAGATTGAAGCAAGGATCTTGCTAGTTTGGCCTCAAGCAGGCAAGCATGACCCTTTCAGTAAACATAGGACAAGACACTCAGAATCACCTTGGTGCAGAACAGAAAATAGACAGACCTTGTGGGTACCATCTAGATTGCATGAAACCCATAAAATTATGATGTGTTTCTCCCCCATGAATATACATCCATTGAGATGTATTTTTTTTACCGACTCTCTCTCCCCCTCCAGTGTTTTGACATAAAAGATAATCTCAGAGAAAGGGACTACTCCCTGGCATAATCATTTGTTTATACCTGAAACAAGTGTGGTACCACCCTACTTGTACACCTAGAAGCTGATTTGTTGATCTTTGTGGACACTGCCTCCCTGAAGATAGGATTGCTTTTGAATATATAAGGTTACTGACTTGAGGTACTGGGATCCACTCTGGTGCGAGACTTAGGCCCAAGTGCATGGTCTAAATTATGACCAAGAGCTAGAGGAGAGATCTGGGGAATCCCATTTTCTTAGATTGCAGTAGCAGAACTTGTTTTATTGGTAATTAGTAAAAAAAAAAAAAAGCTTGGACTGTGCTGGACTCCTGAGTTTTCATCCATTCCCACTGGCCTCAGAGGTAGAAGGGGACTCGTTTCCTGATGTTGTTGGGGACCATAGAGACTCCCCGTCATAATCCCCCAAGGTTCCCAGTACCCTCCCTTTCAAATGAGAAAACTGCTTCAAAATCTTTTTCCAAGCTGTCTACTCATTCCCTTTAGCCCTTTAGTTCGCTACTTGCTGTGTATCTTTAAGTCCCAACTGTGAGAAAGATAATTCTGCATCTAGCACGCTAGAGATTTCTTAACTATCCACCAGGGCCTTTGCTTGTTGTTCAGTTCCCATACACAGAGAAAGGCACAGAGTCACATGGTGGGTGATGATCTGACCACCTCTCCCAGCAGTACTATCTGCCAACACGTTATAAGTTTACTTATAACAAGCAAGTGAAAGGAGGTTAAGAAGAAGAGAAAAGCATTAGGATTAGAAATGGTTAACTAGGGTCTTGGCTTAGATTACTATTGCTTCTCCCAAAGTGTGAATAAATTGTTCATTAACTCAGTTGCCTATTTTTTTAATTTAATTTTTTGTTTTATTATACCACCGTGAGATACACAATTACAAAACTGTTCATAACTATGTTTCAGTCACATGGTGTTCCAGCACCCAACCCTACACCAGTGTGCATTTCCCATCATTGATCCCTCTATCCCTCCCTTTCCCCAGCCTGCCTCTACGGCAGGAACTTTGCCTCTTCTCTCTCTCTCTCTCTCTCTCTCTCTCTCTCTCTCTCTCTCTCTCTCGCTTCCGTCTCTTACACATTGTGACTTGCAATACATACATTTAGGGGTTTTCATGTATATCCCTTTGCCTACTGTCAATGCTCAGTTTTAGGCTGGCATTACAGTTTCCAACAATTATTAGCACACTGGTCCCTTCTCTGTCTTTCTGAACCTCTGACTCCCACACACTTGTGGTAGATTCCAATCACTCACAAGTCCTCCTGGTCCATGATTTGCCTGCTCTTGGATATTAGTATCATTCCATTTCATACTATTTTTTATATCCAAAAGATGAATACAGTCCTACTATATCTGTCCTTTTTCCCTCTCACTAATTTCCCTAACATAATCCTCTCCATGTCCATCTATTTATAGGCAAATTTCATAACTTCATTTTCCTAACAGCTTCATAGTATTCCATTGTGTAGGTGTACCATAGTTTCTTATCCAGTCATCTGTTCGCAGGCATTCAGTTTGTTTCCATATTATGGCTCAATCACCTCTTCTTGCATTTCATTTCTCCTTTCCCCTGTTCTCTACTCTTCTCAACCTATCTTGCTTTCTCTCATCACTTTAGTATGCAAATCCAAAGTAACACAAATGATCTCAACTACACAGCAATGTCTATATATATTTTCTGCCCTTTCCTTTTTATACAAGCATTGAAAGGCTCTTTCTCTGTTTCTGTTTATAATCTCCATAACCCTTAGTTCAGGCCCTATGCAAATAATAGGGTTCTAAATGAAGTCAATTCAAATAAAGGGCAAGGTTTATAATAACTTGATGTTGGGGTTACCACAGGTGACTCACACTTGAGTGTGGTTTAACTTACACAAGTTCTAGTTTCAACAACAACATGCTAATAAAAGAATACAATGAAAATAAGTTTAGAACTGAAGTTAAAAGAACTATTTTTTCCTTATCTAAAGGTAAATAATATTTTGAGATTCCCATGACTCAGAATGGTCTAACATAAGGCAATTAACATCTGTACTTTTGTTTTTCACATGTCACGTATTTTTGAAGATATGTGAAAGTTAGCCAGTAGTGGCAGCTCATAAGAATACTTTATAAAATTGACAACTTCTTCCCAACCCAGTCTTTTAACGTCTGAGTTGATATTTCTGCAGGGAGAAAATAATGGCCTATATCACACCAAAGGCAAAATCAGTCCACTATGTCTGTGTAAGAAACTAACAGACTAGTTAGCCCTTCTAATGCTTAATCTAACCCCATTACTCTGCATTCCACTTAAGAAACATGTTGTACTGTTTGTCTTTGCCTAGGTTTTTCCTACTAAAACTTCATACACCATTTCACTGGAGTCTGCCATGGATTAAGTCATATGGTGAACATCTGGAAATATGTCCAAGAACTGGGGAGAAAACTTTCTACAGGCTACAACAACAAAAAAGATGAAAATTTAGGGGAGACACATGGTAGAAAGAAAACAATGAGAAAATATTTTTTAAATTGTCCAAATGTGGATTTTGGAAAGGTACAGATACTTCCAAGAAGCAGCAGAATAAGCAACTGCAAAATTAACCGAAAATTTAATCACCTTATAGCCCAGTTTTCATATGTCCAAACCTCTATGGAGCAAAAGTGTTTCGTTCCTTTATATTTCAATGTTTTTATTTTCATTAAAAAAAGTGAATTTGGAAAAGTGGTCCTGAATTTCAGACCAGTTGCTGAAGATGAGCAAGTAAATGGCTTAGAGTAGCATCAAACATCCGTTTTGTTAGTGAAATAGAGTAAAACAAATATCAGCATAGGGAGTGAATACTGATAGCTTCAATTATTTTCGTTTCAGTGATATAGATAGGTATGAAAAATAGATCTCCAAAAGAAAAATGTATTTATTTCTCAGGATCAAGGTTACAATGTTGGAAGAGGTATAGAATATTTCATTGCACTGTGACGTATAACTTTTTTTATTCAAAAGATATTTTAAGAGTAAATTATATAATAAAAAAGTTGTTTAAATGAATAATTATCTGCCATATTTCTGGGGAAATATTGTCAGACACATTAATAAAACAAATGGTATAGGATAACCAGACTGAAATGTTTCAGATCAGTCTGTTTTCCTAAATAATATCTCCTTGAATGGTGCATATCATGAACTAGTCGTTGAAGTCCAAGTGTATAACTTATTGAGTAAACTACTCAAGTGTACAGATTTCCTTCACTAATTACCCCATCCTTCTCTGTTTTATCTCACTCACTGGTTATAAATCATCCTTTTCTCTCAAAAACCATCTTCACTGTATTTCTTAAGCCCACATGCAATCATCTGAAAATGTATTTTATAAATCACTGGAGTGAGGAATATAGTAGCAACAGATGATGGAGTGATGTTATAAATTATTGAAGATATCATACATCATGAATGCCTGGGTGGAAATCTTGGTAGTTGAAATCCAAAATCCTAAGTAAGATAAAACTTCAGGAATAATTTAACTCTAGTGCATGATATTTTTAAATAAAGTGTTGATTCAGTTGTTTATATTATGTACATTCTGTGTGATTCAATGGCTTTCCTATGTTGGAGATTCAATGGCTTTCCAACATAAGGGAAAGCCATTGGATCTCACAGAATGTACATAAACAATTTCTTAGTCTTTGGCATCACTTGTATCACTTGTCATTTGTCTTCCCATTGATCATCGATTTGCTTGAGGAGGCACCAGTAACATCTCCATACGTCCTGTCACATTAGTGTAGCCCAAGAGCATTTGCTCACTTCAAGAACATAAAGAGCCTCAAACCACTGCATCAGGTCATGGGAATGAGGTTTATAATTGTTACTGGTATTTTGCATATCAAATATGACATGGGTAGCTTGCCAGGCTCTGCCGTGCGTGTGGGATACTCTTGTAGTCCCCTCTCATCTTGTACATTTATTGATGAACCACATGGCCACAAAGCAACCAGGCAATTTGGGGGAAAAATCAGCTTTTCTTCTAGGTGGAGCTCTGACAAGCTGGGGAGTCCAGATGTGGAAGATGGTGGCCCTTATGGTTTGGGGGGTTCCTCTGGCTTCTTGTAAGGCTCTGCTGGGGTGGCGGGCCAGGGCTAAAACTCCCTCCTGGATGCCTTGTGATCAGCTGGGCACAGGGAGAGCTGGTAGGAGCCCTGCCCCGTGTATGTGAGTCTCTGGATCAGGCATACCTGGACTGGCTTGAAAAAAGACTGCTGTAGGGTGGGGTTCTGACAATCCAGGCTTGTGATCAGCTTTTCTGTTGGGTGGAGCTCTGACGAGTGGGGAGTCCAGATGTGGAAAAACTTTGGCATATATCTTTTAATTTGGAAGGATGGGTACTTTCACAACCTCAAAGAAGATTTTCAGCTTGTTTTTTTAGTGGTGGAATTTTTAAGATGCTAATGTGAGGAGGATGCTAATGTGAGGAGGATGCTAATGTGAGGTTCACTACTGTGCAGTGAACAGAGGTTCTTTGCCACCATCATCTCAGAGAAAATGAGAGGGAACCATGGACTGGGAACTGAAGGGTGTTTGGGACCTGAAAGTCTTTTCTTTCTTCTCCAAATCTTTTATTTAAAAATAATCAAACCTACAGAAAAATGTAAGTATAACATAATCAGTAAGCCTAGCAAGAAGTCAGAACAAACCACACATCATGAATTTTCATTTCAGTCATTCTCAACATCCAGACTCCATAGTTCCTCAGAGCTCCATTCAAGAGAAAACCTGATCTTCCCCCTTTAAGTTTCATCATTAAATGCTCAAGATGAGAACCTTCTACTGAAACTATACCACCTACATGTCAAAGCCTGGCAAACTAGCCGTGTTTTATTTACCTGTTATGCCAAAAAACTAGTAACAATAGTTCTATGACCTGAAGAATGGTTTCGGGCTCCTCCTGTCCCTGGAGCAAGCAGATGCCCTTGGGTTACACTTCCTTGTGACAGGACTAATGGAGATGTTACTAGTTCCCACTCTAGCAAATCGATGAACAATGGGAAGACAGTGATACAGTGATAAAGTGATAAAATAATCACTAGCTACAGTGATATAACATATACATAGACATCACTTATCTTGGTTCACCAATTGTTAACTTTGTTATATTTGCTTTCTCATGCAAATATGTATTATATTTATATCACTTAAATGTACTATCATATGTTATACACAATATATCAAGTGCATATATATTTTGCTAATGTTATATAATATATAGACTATATATCAGATAGTAATTAAATATTGGGAGCTTCGCAGACACACCCATCGACATGAAGGTGGAGGAGGAATGGGAGAAGGAACCCAAATTCCCACTCCAAGTTCAGCCGGTGTGCCCTCCCACATGTGTGAGCGAACCCTAGGATCTATTTGGACTTGGCCAGGGGCTGGCTGAGCCATTTACCACCCTCTGGAGCTCCATGGGCTGCTCCACGTGGGGCGGCAGCGCAGCTGTGGGTCTAGAGTGGTTAAGTCTGGAGTGTCTCTTTTCTGGTGTGGCTGGCTGTGGTGGTTGGGAGTTTGCAGCCACACCTGCTGACATGGAGGTGGAGGAATGGAAAGAGAAGCCCAAATCCCGCTCCAAGTCCAGCCAGCATGCCCCCAGGCACATGTGATCGAACCCTAGGAGCTATGTTGGACTCTAAGCATAAAGCCAAGGGTAAGCCCTGAGCACCAGTAGGTGGGACCCCAAATAACATCAACATATTAATATATAATTATATAATAGAGTGTATACTATATCATCAATGTGCAATTTTTTTCTCACTCCCATACTTCATTTATTTCTTTTTTTGGTTTTTGCCTCTTTGTTCTATTTTTTAAGTATTTTATTATACTACTGTGAGATATACAATTACAAAGATATACAATTAAAAAGTTCATATTTGGGTTTTGGTCATACAATGTCCCAGCACCCATCCCTCCACCAGTGCCCATCTCCCACCACCAATGTCCCTGGTTCCCTCCCCCTCCCCAGCCCGCCTCCATGGCAGGTTCTTTACCTCTTTCCCTTTCTCTCTCTCTCTTTTCCTTCCCTTCCAGACTATGGATTACAGAATATACATTAAAGGGTTGTCATGTGTATCTTTTTGCCTCTATTTAATGCTCAGTTCTAGGTTGGCATTAGTACCCTCCACAATTGTTAGCACACTGTTCCATTTTCTGTCTTATCTAGCCTCTGACTCCCACACGTTTGTGATAATTTCCACCTTTGACAAGACCTCCTGACACAGGTCATGTTTCACTTGACCTTGGATATTGGTATCATAATATGTACATATATATTTATGTCATGCAAATAAATGCAGTCATTCTGTATCTGTCTCTCTCCTTCTGGCTAATTTCACTCAACATAATCTTCTCCATGTCCATCCATTTATAGGCAACTTTTATAACTTCATTTTTCCTAACAGCTGCATAGTATTCCATTGTGTAGATGTACCAAAGCTTCTTTTATCCAGTCAGCGATTCTAGGGCACTCTGGTTGTTTCCAGATTCTGGCTATTGTGAATAATGCTGCTATGAACATAAAAGTAGGGATGGTGTTTCCACTGCATATTTTTGGCTTCCCAGAGTAGATTCCCAGGAGTGGTATGGCTGGGTCAAATGGGAGTTCAATTTCTAGTCTTTGGAGGAATGTCCATATTGTTTTCCAGAAAGGCTGTAACAGTCGACATTCCACCAACAATGGATGAGTGTCCCCTTTTCCCCACATCCATGCCAGCACTTGTTGTTCTTGCTCTTTTGAATATGTGCCAGTCTCTGTGGTGTAAAGTGATATCTCATTGTTGTTTTGATTTGCATCTCTCTGATGATTAGTGATGATGAGCATTTTTTCATATGTTTTTTGGCCATTCGAATTTCTTCCTTGTTGAAGTTTCTGTTCATTTCTTGTCCCCATTTTTTGATGGGGTTGTTTGTTTTCTTCTTGTAAAGTTCTACCAGTGCCTGATATATCCTGGATATTAACCCCTTATCAGATGGGTATTGGGTGAATATTCTTTCCCATTCTGTGGACTGCCTTTGTATTTTAGTCACTGTTTCTTTTTGAGGTGCGGAAACTTTTTAGTTTCATGTAGTCCCATATGTTTATCTTTTCTTCTAGTTGCTTTGTTAGTGATGTTTCACCTTTGAAGATGCCTTTAGCTTCAATGTTGTGGAGGGTTTTTCCTATATTTTCTTCACTGTACTTTATGGATTCAAGTCTGATATTGAGATCTTTAATCCATTTTGTTCTTATTTTTGTGCATGGTGTTAGACACAGGTCCAAATTCATTTTTTTCACATGTCGCTGCCCAGTTTTCCCAACACCACTTGTTGAATAGGCTTTCCTTACTCCATTTTGGACTCTTTGCACCTTTATGCAAATGATCATGTGTTTGAGGTTGGGTGTCAGGATACTCAATTCTTTTTTTTTTTTTATTATACCACCGTGAAACATACAATTACAAAGGTGTTCATAATTGGTTCTTGGTAATACAGTATACCAGCACCCATCCCTCCACCAGTACCCCATTTCCACCACCAATGTACCCCACCCCCTCCCACCCACCCCAGGCTGCCTTAATAGCCATTACCCCAGTTTCCTCCCTTTCTCTCTCTGTCTCTCTCTCTGTCTCTGCATCTCTCTCCCTCTTATTTTACACATTGTGGCTAGCCCTGCAGATATTTAGAGTTTATCACTTAAGTCTCTTTGTGAGGATACTCAATTCTATTCCATAGGTCCACAGGTCTGTTTTGTTCCAATACCACTCTGTTACATCAATGTGCAATTTATGGCATTAATATATACTTTCTTGTTTAAAATATTATACTATCTATCTGATAATTTTTTTCCATACCGTATACATTTCTGTTTAATTTATGTAATTATCATTTATTAATAATTTTCAGTATATACACTAAGTTAATTGTGATCATCATGATGATTTACCTCTAAAAATACTTCAACAATTGTCTCCTAAGAGCAAGTGTATTCTCCTGCATTACCATAATAATTAACATTGAATCAGCAACACCTTCTAATACAAAGACTAATCTGAATTTTCTTAATTATCCCAACACCTGGTATTCTTGCTCCTGTGCCAACATTCCATTCCTCAACACTCTTAATTCCCAGAATACACAGTGCAAGGAACATTTATACTCCAGAAAGAACCCAAGTTTTATAGTCAGGACTATTTATTAATATTCCTTCTCTAGCCCAGTATGTGCACTGAGAAGTAGAAGAAAGATGACTCCCATAAGAGAGAGAGGCTGTTACTGGTCTAAAAGATCTCCAGAGGGGGCAGGAGTTCTTTCTTTAGCCTGAACCTGATAGGCCAGTAGACTTTGAGAATAGGATCTCTCTATCTCCACTTCTCTCTCTTTTTCTCTTTTGCTTTCTTCTCTCTCTTTCTTTCTCTCTCTTTCTTTCTTGCTTGCTTGCTTTATTATTCTCAGAAATGCTCAGATATTGCTCCTGGCACTTCACTTAGAGATCACTCTTGGCTGTATTTGGGTACTGTATGGCCTGTTGGAAATCAAATTTGAGTGTGTTACGTGTAAAGCAAAGCCTTATCTTCTGTATTATCCCTCTAGCCCCTGTGGAATTTTATTTATAAACAGATCCCTGTATTCAAGATCTAATTTGTTTGAGGGGTTCTCCAACTCAATGCCTAAACCAAGTTCACTTTAACGTCAATGTTATACAACACCCATCAAAAGACTGTCTTATGTCTGCCAGGATGACTTTTCTCATATTTCACAAAAGTGACCTCTGAGATCCACTGGCTGCCGCAATGTGAATAAACTGCTTCTCCTCTGGGCTCCTAATAGTTCATACTTGTTTTCTTCCCAGCCATTCTCTGTTTTAATTGTTTTCTGAACTGTCAACAGTTCGCTCCCCCAACTTCAAGAATCACATGGGCAGAGTTGGGTCTTCTCCATCCCTACTGCAGGGAAAACCCATAATGAAAGGTCCAGCAGTAGCCATTAAGTGAATTTATTACTTTTTGGTTGAATTCTCCCAGTTGAGGAATGAGGGCTCCTGTGGTTTATGTTTCCTTCACATCCTGTTTCAAGCACAGTATTCTACAGCAACTAATGGAATCTGTGTCCTCTGGGAGCGATGCCCAAAAGAGAGAACCACATCTGACCTGAACACAAGGCCAGATAGTCACTCTAGAAAACTGAGTAAGAAATGTCAGACATACCTGCCTTCCATATCTGACTGTGTTTCTCAATTATCCAGAGAACTGGCTTTAACCTCATATCCTTGGTTTGGACTCTCATTTGTTTTCATCGAGACAGCCCACAAATTTCTGGATGCAAGTAATCTGAGCATTTCTGATGCTCCAGATCATGGTCTGACTTTTAGAAATTCCTTCAACTACTCAGCGTTAAACCCCAACCCCATTGGAGAGAGCAGAAGAATAATTCAGTGATTAGGGCACTTGCCTGCCCAGTTCAATCCCTTGTCTCCCAAGTACCACTAAGAATCATCCCAGAGCACAAGCACAAAACCCTGAGCATTCATGGGTGTGGTGCCAACCACACCGAAATACAAAATAAATCAATTAATTCATTAATTAAAAAGAAAGACATAAAATAAAACAAGAATGGCTGGAGTGAGGAAGTATAATGCAGTGTTGTTCTAGTAATTATTATCATAGGATGCAGCAGGAGCTTGGGAGCAAGCAGTATGCAGTATTATTTGATGAATTTTTTCATAGGATGCAACAGTTCTTGTTAGAATAGGTCATTTTTATACCATAAAAGTGTGAATTATTAACGGCTATACACAAACAAAGACTGTCCTGGGAAAATTGGATGCATAGAAGCAGCAAATAGATAGAGTTCAATGATTGGGGCCATGGATATAGGACCCATTGCGCAGGACTAATATCTTATGGGAAGGAACTTAGATTTTTATCCTCAGTGCAGTGTAGGAAAAGACTTTGAAGAGTTTTAAGCAAGACAGTGCCATGCCCTACTACAATCTATGCACATAAGGGATTCTTGTATGAGTGCACCAAGGGCAAACATTCAAGTGCCAGAACACGATGCTTTGATATTAATTGTTACCTTGTTCTTAATGCCCCTGAAACTATAGGCATGCACTTGTTCACAGCACTTCAAAGTGTTCCATAGCTGCACCTACAGAGGTAAACGAGTATCATTATGATATATCTTGGCATCTCAGAACATGTAAGAACATTTTCTATTTTGACTTAAGTAAATTCAACAAACAGAGAAAACACACAAAACAAGTGAATTGAGCACTATTATTTGCCTTAACATCTTCCACTTCAAGGCAGCCAGATTCTGAGCTCTGGCCAGGCAATGAAGGTAAATTATTCTAGTCTTTGAAATCCTCACATTAGCTTAACAGACAACACACATGTATACCACTGAAAAAAAACAGCTATACTGGTATGAACTTCTGCACAGCCCTAGAGTCAAAACTGAGTCAACCTATTTTTTGACTCTATTTTGACTCTAATAGAGTGAATGTTTATGATTCTTCCACCAACCTCTAACATTTCCCCTCTCTGAATCATGTGTTGAAATTTAACATATAGCATGATGGTTATGGGCAGTGGGGGCTTTGTAAGGGAATTAGGTCACAAAGGTAGAGACCCCATAAATGGAGTTAGTGCTGGACCCCCTCTTGCCCTTTTCCCACTGTCCAAACTGAAGGAATGGGGAGGCGGGGAATCTATGAACCAGGAAACCTTTACCAGGTGCCATATCTGATAGTACCTTGGTCTTGAACTCTCAGAATATGGAACTGTGGGAAATAAATTTCTATTGGTTCTAAACTACCCGTATTTCGGAATAGTATTCTAAGAGGTTAGTTGATTACCTTGTATAATCAACTAGCCATTTTCAGAGAAATTTTCTTTTTTTTCAAAGAAATTAATATCAATTGTGCAAAACTCTAGATGTTTCTCTGGTGCTCATCTCATAAACCTGTATAAGGCCCTAGATAAACCATATAGGTGAAGATGCACATGGCATGATGCTTGGTGTAAGTAGTGGGTGGCAAAAAAACAAGTCATAGTCAAGAGACAAAAATAAGGAGAAAACTCCATGTAAGGAAGATGATGTGCTAACAATGCCAAAAAAATTCAAGCAGTTATTTGAATAAGAAAGAAAGACTAAACTGTATGGGAGCACTAGCCAACTTTTAGTGGAGTACTGGTGTAATTTACCCTGAGCATTGAAAAATGAATAAAATTTTTGTAGATAAAAGCTGGTGTCCCAAAAATCAGATCAAAATGGATTAAAGATCTCAATATCAGATCTGAATCCATAAAGTACGATGAAGAAAATATAGGAAAAACCCTCCACAACATTGAAGCCAAAGACATCTTCAAAGGTGAAACACCATTAACAAAGCAACTAGAAGAAAAGATAAACATATGGGACTACATGAAACTAAAGGGCTTCTGCACCTCGAAAAGAAACAGTGACCAAGATAGAAAGATAGTCCACAGAATGGGAAAGAATATCCACCAATACCCATCTAATAAAGGGGTTAATATCCAGAATATATCAGACACTGGTACAGCTATATAAGAAGAAAACAAACAACCCCATCAAAAATTGGGGAGAAGAGATGAACAGAAACTTTGACAAGGAAGAAATTGAATGGCCAAAAGGCATAAGAAAAAATGCTCATCATCACTAATCATCAGAGAGATGCAAATCAAAACAACAATGAGATATCACCTCACACCACAGAGACTGGCCCATATCCAAAAGGGTAAAAGCAACAAGTGCTGGCATGGATGCGGGGGAAAAGGGGACTCTCATACATTGTTGGTGGGAATGTTGACTTGTACAACCTTTCTGGGAAAACAATATGGACATTCCTCCAAAGACTAAAAATTGAGCTCCCTTTTGACCCAACCATGCCACTCCTGGGAATATACCCTGGGAAGTTAAAAACACACAGTGGAAACACAAACCACACTTTAATTTTCATAGCAGCACTATTCACAA
>JAJIBD010004586.1:0-61429 GCA_021461705.1 Cryptotis parvus | reverse complement strand
TATCCGTTGTTCATCGATTTCCCCAAGCAGGAGACAGTAACATTTCCATTTGACCCTATCATGTGCCAGTGAAGGCCAATGGCATCTGGTTGCTTCAGGAATACGAAGAGGCTCAAACCATTCATTCACAGTCTTGATGAAGAAGTCTGACCATATTTTAGGAGGGTGGCCACGTGATCTTTTGCCATCCTGTAGGATCCAGTCGGTAACAGCTCTAGTCCAGCGGTTGTCTCCAAATCTTATTACATGTCCAGTCCATCTGATTTTCGATGCCTTGGCAAACGAGACAGTGTCCCTGATTCTGGAATAGCAACGGAGGTCAGAACTCCGGATTCCTTCTCTCACTTGAGTGAGGCATGATATTCCAAGCATAGCTCTTTTGATTCCTCTCTGGGGAGACCTGAATAGCATTCTCATCCTGCTTTTGTAGGGCCCAGGTCTCTGAGGTGTACGTTAATGCAGGGAGAACGGTGGAGTCAAAGAGATGTGCCTGGAACCAGTGGTTCTTTGTCCTTTAGCTATTTCTTCGATGCCTTTGAAGGCATTCCATGCTGCTCTCTCTTCCTCCTGCGCAGCTCAGGTGTTAGGTCATTCGTCATGTTGACTTCTCGACCTAGGTACACATAACTGCTGCATTCAGAGATGTTTGTTCCATTGAGAGTGAATGGGGCCTCTGGAACTAGTTCATTTTTCATGAACATAGTTTTCTTTTAGATTCAGCTGTAGACCTATCTTTCCACATTCTCGGTCGAAGTCAGCCAGCATTTGTGCCGCTTGGCTAATGTTTGGTGTTATTAGAACGATGTCATCAGTGAAGCCGGAGGTGGTGTAGTTGCCGACCATCTATCTTCACTCCCATTCCTTCCCATTCTAATTGTCGCATGAGGTTGTCGAGGATGGCTGAAGAGTTTTGGTGAAATGGTATCACCCTGTCAAAGCCCGCTTTTGACAATGATCAATTCTGTGCAGAATGGTGAGATCCTGGTGGTGAATCCATAATAAACCTCATGAAGGATCTTGATGTATTGGGTTTGAACATCCTGTTTGGCTAGGGCTTTGATGACTGCTTCAGTCTCCACAGAATCAAAGGCTTTCTGTAAATCAATGAACGTGAGACAATGCGGCATCTTGTACTCCCTACAAACCTCAATGAGCTTGGTTACTGTGTGGATATGGTCGATTGTGCTGAATCCTTTCCGGATTCAGCCAGCTTGCTGGCATGGTTGTCCTTCATCTAGTGTTCTGCCAATCCTGTTCAGGATGACTCGTGTAAACAGCTTGTAGATGATGGATAACAGGCAGATGGGACGATAGTTGCCAATGTTGTGAATGTCTCCCTTCTTGAACAGTAGAACTGTCCTGCTGGATTTCCATTGGGAGGGCACCTTGCATTCGGACAGGTAGCGTGTGAAGAGCCGAGCTAGTGTATTGATGAGTACCGATGGCAGATTCTTCAGGTGTTCGGGTCTGACTTTTCTCTGGGCCTGGTGCTGTTCCCTTCTTTTACCGACGAGATGGCATGTCGGATTTCAGAAGGGAGAACGTTGGGAATAACATATCCATCCTGTGGAATTTGGTATGTGGGCAGCTGGACGTGGCTATCAAAGAGATCTGAGTAGAAGTCCTGGATAATCTTCTCCATTGCCTTTCTAGAAGATGTGATAGATCCATCAGGGTGTCGGAGGGCAGTCATCTTGGTTTTTATAGTTGGAGAAGGACAGGCAGGCGGTGCGAATGCTTTTCCCAGCTTCTGCTGCATCTTCCAGTATTTCTGCAATTCTGTCTTTGAGGCCTTCTTTTATCGCTTCTCTGCACTGTTTAGCAAGCTTGGACATTAGCATTTGGTCTCCTGAGGATCACGCCTTGCCATGTTGGCGAATGAGCTTGAGATTTTCTGAAGACAGGCGTCCTTTTGTGTCTTTCTCTCTCTCTCTCAGCATTCTTCACACAATCATGGAGGTGCTGAACCAGTCAGTTGTATTCTTCATCGATGTCGTCAATGGTGGTATCTTCCCATGTTGCTGCAATGGTGCCAAAGAGTTCCCAGTTTGTGGTCGTTCTGGGAGTTCTCTTCTTAAACTTTGCAGCCTTTTCTCCCCATTGTGGGAAGTAGAATTTTTCACGAAGGAGACGGTGTTCCGATCCTGCTTGGAATTTGGGGACAACAGCAACATTGGTCAGACAAAACCGTCGATTGAAGATGATGTGGTCAATTTCATTGTGGAACTGTCCGCCAGGAGATTCCCATGTCCAACGTTTCGCTTCAGCCTTCTGGAACTGTGAGTTCCCATGAATGGTCTTGGTGGACATGATGAACTCAGATAGTCTCTCACCCTGTTCGTTCCATTCTAGGCCATGGGTCCCGATGTTGAGTTCTTCAGCCGATCTTCTTGGTCCTATCTTGGCATTAAAATCACCGACTATGATCTTGTAGAAGGTGTGATCTTTTTTATAGAACTCCTCCAGTTCCATGTAGAATTTCTCAATTTCATCTTCTTTGTATGTGGATGTTGGTGCGTAGACAATGAAGATAGAAATTGCTGGCAGTGGGCCACATCTCTTCAAGTGTAATTGTCCTATCCGAGTTTTTAGGCATTCAAATCAATCAATGTTGACGGCCATGTTTGTGTTGACAAGGACACCAATGCCACTGATGCCTCTTTCGTCACATGTTCCAAGGAAAAAATTCTTCTCAGGTGTCAAATAAAGCATGATGCTACTGGCGCCTCCTCGTCTCAGTCAAACCAATGTTGTCGTAGTTGATCTTTTTGCGCTTGCACCATCAGATATCCTCAATATATGCTTCCAATGCCAGCGTACATGCATTGAAATGCACGTTGAATACAGTGGTGGAAAGATCAGGGAAGGAGAGTAATGGAGTGGGGAAGTAGGAAGAGGTAAACTGAAGGAAACATAGAGGCAATGGTGAATCTACACATGCAATTCTTAAACAGAGTCAACTATCTTATGGCATAAATAGAAACAAGCTCATGTGAATTAAAGGCTGGCCTGCAAGTTCTGACACACTGTGTGACTTCTGTAGGAAAACACAAGACAGTCTCTGAAATTCGTTTTGACAATGATTCTTCAAATTTCAAAAAAAATGAAATCCAAAACAAAAATAAACATTCAGAACAATGATATGTTAGGAAAAATCTGTATTGCAAAAGTGCTTCATTTTTATATTAAATTTTCTTTTTAGCAAAATAGAAAACCTATTAAATGGAGAAAATATTTGCAAAACATGTATCTGACTATATCCAAATATTTGATTAATTTATACAACTCAACAGAGGCAAGAACTAAACACTGTACATTAAGAAGTAGACAGAAAAATATAAGAAAATTGAAAGTGAACGGAGGGACTGAGTAAACATTTTTTCTCAAGATAACAGAGGGCCAGCATGAAAAAATAGCATCAGTCAGCATAAGGAAGCATGCAAACCAAAGCACAGTGAGCTACTGTCTCAAACCTGGTAAGAATGTTTACTATTATAAAAAAGATTGGAAGGACTGTTGAGAAAATATAGGAAAAAGCAAGCTGAATATGGATTTAGATATTAAATCACTTGTCTTGTATCACTTGTCTTCCCATTGTTCATTGATTTGCTCAAGCAGTAACCAGTAACATCTCCATATGTCCTGTTGTGTGCTAATGTAGTCCAAGGGCATCTGCTCACTCCAGGAACACGAAGAGCCTCAAATCATTCCTTCAAGTCACGAGAATGTGGTCTATAATTGTTACTGGCTTTTTGGCATATCATATACGGCACGGGTACCTTGCCAGGCTCTGTCATGCGGGTAGTATACTCAGTAGCAGGATCTCATCTCTTGCATTTACTGATGAATCACGTGGCCCCAATCAATGGGGGAGAGATCGACTTTTCTTGGGTGGAACGATGACGAACTGTGGAGTGTGGATGTTGAAAATGGCGGCCCTCATGTTGTGGAGGTTCCTCTGCCTTCTTGTGAGGTTCTATTGGGATGGTGGGGCAGGACTAGAACCTGCCTTCTGTCCCAAGCATCTCATGATCAGCTGAGCACAGGGAGAGCCAGTAGCAGCTCTGCCCCTTATATTTGAGTCTCTGGATTAGGCATACCTGCGCTTGAAATAGGCTTCACTGTAGGGTGAGACTCTGACGAGCAGGGCTTGAGATCGGCTTTCAAGCGGATCTCAATGTATTAAACACCTGAAATTAATACAATGCTTTTCATAAATTATATCTCAATCACATTAAAAAGTCTTTAATCTTTGTGAGTATGAGAACTGGCAGTAGTCAGAGAAGTGGAGTCACACTCAGTGCTGCTCCAAAGAGCATTACGTCCAGCCCCAATAGTACTGGGAGAGTGGTAGACAGAGCCAAGGTTTCATCTTAGGCCTCACACGCATGTACTTTCCCACTCAAGCCACTCCTTAGCTAATTCCACCAAAAGAACCTAGACTCTTTGGTTAAAAAGCAATAAAATACAGAAAGATGTAAAGAGAAGAAGAGAAATGGAGTAACAGAACTGTGAATGTTGAATATGATAACTCAGAGAAGGTATCTACAGAACTTGTGGCAAGAAACAAGTACTGAGTAATGGGCACTCAGTAACATGCACACATA
The DNA here is from genome assembly GCA_021461705.1 of Cryptotis parvus. Lineage (NCBI taxonomy): Eukaryota > Metazoa > Chordata > Mammalia > Eulipotyphla > Soricidae > Cryptotis > Cryptotis parvus. Next base: position 56,822 of record JAJIBD010004586.1, on the reverse strand, counting down.
ATGTATATTCAAAGAACCATTAAAGTAAGGACATCTTTATTTTAAAGCTTTAATAAAACTTGGCAGCAAAATAATAATAAACAAGAGACAGTTCATGTCTTGAACTGTTAATCCTATATATAAAAAGTTTGTCACTTTATTCTATCTGTGTGCCTTTTCAAGACTACTGCCTTTAATTTTTTACATTTTAAATTTAACCTATATTTTTAAAAATAAATAAATTTAACTTATATTAGCTCAGATATCAACTATTTAATAAATATATTAAAGTCGTACTAACATTTTACAAATAATCAGTCCCTTAATTCTGACACATGATTATATCTTGTTCTTTTCTCATATCTTCTTTATCAGCATTGTTAGAGATTTGTATGACAATGTACCTAAACCTACCTAAAACTGACTGCCTTTTTTCTTCCATCTCCCTAATCTATGTATTTCTATCACTCTTCTTTTCATTTTCAACTTGTAGAAGGCACAGTTTCTGCCTGGCTATGACTAAAGAGGAAAAGCGTTAATAGCTGTTTTTTTTGCATGAGATAGTCTGTTTCCCTATTTACACATGCAAATTAAGTGTCCTATTTGCTGCTGTACTGTCACTGTGGTGTCCATTTTATTTTTTTTATTTCCATTTTTATTATAATGGAACTTGGGGTCAAGAAGCCAAAGGGAACATTAGACAGGAAGGCACAAAGCAGGCCCTTATTCACTTACATGCGACTTCTATCAGACTGGTCTAGCATAAGAATGTAAGCTTTAAAGTAAGAAACCAAAATTTGAGTTTAGTCTCAGCTATTTATCTTTTTGACAAACTTCTTAATTTACGTAAATGTAATTTTCCTCATCTGCAAAAAGTCCATAATAATAGCATCTTCCTCCTAGGGTTATTGTGGGGATTAAATGAGATAATCCAGGGACTGTGTCTATCTCATTGATTTATACCTGTTGAGATCTACTGAGGAGTCTTTGGGTGTATATAAAATATTCCCTGGATTAATAATTCAAAATTATTTCTTGAGTGAGCCTTGGGAATTTCCCCTCATCTTAAAATTTTACATGTTCCTGGGACCCAATCTTGTGAAGAGATTGAAGAGCTCACTGAACCTCTGCAGCTATTACATGATAAAAATGATTGAAGCCACTTGCCAACATAAAAGTGCCTTGTGCACAGTTATTAATAATACTGAGCAGTGCCCATTATAGAAAACTTGCAGCTTTTATGCTTCCATAATTTTAGGCATGCTATCATCCTCTCAGGAAAGAAGAATCACTCCCAACACAAATCCTACCAGCTCTCTATTTTCCAATAAAGAGGACCTTGCAAATGATGAAAACAATGGCAGGTCCCTTTCACTAGTTCCACTCAAAAGTGGGGAAGGATTGAGGATGAGAACCATTTACCCTGTCCTACACAAATCACCAGTGTCTTGGCTGTTTCTGAAGTGACAGCGTGATCTTCCATTAACAGATGTGGGAAAGGAAGAGCTCCCCCTTGAACAAAAAGCCATCTGAGAAAGACACTTCTTTCTGATAAAAAATAGTATGAAAAAAAATTTTACAGGAAAGAGCCGAATGGACTCTCCAAAACAAACTGCTTGTTTTTATCTGTGGCACCATTTATTTCAGAAAAAAACACTTAGAGAAAATCTTTTGCTATTCCACAAACCTCTCCTCATTTCTAGGTAAGACCTGATAATAACTCTGCTTCCTGCTCAGAAGGCAGAAAGCTGGTTATTATTCTGGATTGCTACATATAAAAATTTTAACTTGGAATGTAATTTGTTGGGCTCATATCAAATGCGCAACATTTATACTATATATAAAAGACAAGGCAGCCTCTATAAACTGCCTAAAATGATGATAGAAAAATTACTGAGATAAACATTTTAATCAGAACTAGAGCACTAAGTGCCCTGAGAGAAAATTATCCATAATATTAAGTAAAAACACTTGAATACGAGGATCTTGAAAGCAGGGAGAAATGTGCAGGGAGGAGCAGGTCAAGAGCTGTTTCTTTGCTAACATTCAAAGGTCAGATACTTTACTTGAGGGCCAAGGCATCAAGGAAGTCACTCCAGAGGAGAGATGCAGAGGGTCCTTTCCTTATCAGTATCCCAGCTGGTGAGCCTCGATCTCTCTGAAGTTCCCCCTGAGAGTGCCAGAGTTGCTCAGATTTGTCTTGTATCTTGAAGAGCATCTCATTCTACCACATTCACCAGGGAGTAAAGAACGACGAGAGAAAGGAGAGTGATGGCCTTGGGAGGTTCACCTGAAGGGGGACTGGAGGAGGGAAAATAACCAGCTTTAAAGAAGAGAAGTTTCTCTATTTTCTTGGTCACTGAGTGATCTCTCCACTTAATTATCTTTTGCAAAAAAATAAATTTTACCTGAATTATTTTTAAGCAAGGCAGCTATTGAGCCCATCTTGATAGGAATTTTGGAGGTTGATTTCATGGTGGGACTACCTGTTTCACCCTGGAAAAATAAAGTATTATCTTTAGCTAAACCCCGTGAAACCAGGGTGGGCAACTAGTTTTACTTATCTTTTTCCAAGATTAAGGTTCTATGTTAGTGGCTTCTGTGAGAAAATAAGAAATGCCTAATATGTTTAACTTCTTATTCTTCAAATGGGCTGTCGAGACTATATGTCTCATCCTTCCAGAAGTTTTAAATGTTGATGATTAAGTCAATCATTGAAAAGGGCTCCAGGATTTAGTACTACCATTGTTTCACTAGACCCTTTATTATTTAGAAGAAAAGGTATGCATTGTCTTAAATTAATTTTTTCTTTTGCCTAGTATAAAATAAGATTAATATCATTTGGACTTTTGGTCTTTCAACTGTTGTTATGGAAACATAAACAGGAAATTCTTCTGGAAAAAAATATCTCTAAGAGGCAAGACCACCATGATGGATTGGGCCAAGTCAAATTCCACTTCAAATTCCCTCTTTCCACTGTCTTGCAGAATACAAAAGATTTTCTTATTTTCAGAAAGGAATGGAAACTGGAAGAAATTAGAAAGTGTTACAAGAAAGGGAAAGAGCGTTTCCTTTCTTGTTAGAGTCTTGTTGAACATTTTTATTGAACAGTAGGCTGAGATCCCGTCTGCCCTTTTCTTACAATATTTTTGTAAAATTTAATAGCCATGGAGTCTCCTAGATATTGTCACTCAAATCTGTTTATTTAAGTTTCTCAAGGACTACTGAAAGACACGGGTAACAGCAGCAACATGTATATTTGATTACAAGAGTACTTGAAGGAAACCAGGACGGGGATCAGGGTTTCAGCAAACATAAAAAATATAAAAATCACAGACAACATGGAGAACTCATGCCCCCTATTGTTAAAAATGCATAAATCTGGAAATACATTTGAGTGGCCTAGGCACTACTTTTCTTTTTTACTTCAAATTACAGCAGTTACCTGCAGAGACCTCTTTGCTTTGCTTTGTTGTTAGATATTTTTTTAACCACCAGAGCAGATGGCCTGATCAATTGCATCCCTTCATTATTGTTGTAACCTAGTGGATATTGTCACATCAGGCAGGAGGAAGGGCCTGATGAGGAGGACTCCAGCTTATCCGGAGCTGCTGTGGTGAGCCCTGCAATTGCCCTGTGGTCCAAACCCAGCATCTATGTCATTTCTTGACAGCAGTCCAGATGGCTCCAGCCTCAACTCTATGCCTGCCAGCCTGCAAGGAGGATTGCCACCTGCTCAAAGGAGAGAGCAGAGTCCCATTAATTCTGATTTACCAAGATGATTCTGATTCGGGAGTATGGACCATGTGGGACCCCAATAACCCATTTTTAGAGGGAAAAAAAAGCTGCTAAGACCTTCTGATTCATCCAGGTCCCTGTCCTCTGGCCTCGTAGGCAACAAAAAGTTAGCTGCAGCCTTTAAACTCAGTTTGCTCTCTAGGTTTATTGCTTGCAGAAAGCTGTGCAGTTTATCAACATTATCTCATATTGGCAGATCCCAGACAGTAAAATGGTAGTTGTTGGGACCATTAAGAGACGCTTCCACACTCTGCCTGATGCAGAATTTATAGAGTCTCACTGTGCAAGGTCCTAGAAAGTACAGATTGTCTCATTATAAGAAATGACAACCAAGCCCCCTCCGAGAGAAGGCAATTCCAAGTTCTCAGGCTTCATGTACAAGTGGGCTTTCGAGGCTTGTTAAAAACGCTGCTGATAAACTTTTAGGATTTGTACTAGATGCACCTCTCTCCATGATTACGGTTTTAAAGAAAAATATGCTTTTGTCATCCCAGAATACTTCTGCAATTTCTCTTTTGAGAACATCAATATCCCTATCCTAGAAGACCTTTGGCAAAGGGTGACGCATGGCTTTGCATCACCATCCCTGGAAATTTGTTAGAGCTATCATCAGTCTCGGGATCTCCTCAGAGCTACTAAATCAGAAAATCTGCTCAGGAAATGGGGAATATGAGTGCAATGGTCATCAAAATCTCCAGGTGACTTTGAACTATAATAAAGTTTAAAGACCACTCTTATAAGTCAGTATCCCTCCTTTATTTTTTATCATGGCTTTTCATTTTAGAGGAAATTTAAAAAATATTTTATTATACCACCATGAAATATAGAATTACAATGATGTTCATGTTTGGGTTTCGGTCATACAGTGTTCCAGCACCCATTGCAACCCCCTACCAGTGCCTATTTCCCACTAACAATGTCCCCAATTCCTCCCCCATCCTCTAGTCTGTCTCTATGGGCAGTGTGCTTCATTATCCAGACTCCACAGCTCGTCAGAGCTCCACCCAAGAGAAAAAAGCCAATCTCAAGCACAGCTTGTCAGAGACCCACCCTACAGAGGAAAGTATTTCAAGTCCAGGCTTATGCTTGACCACAGATGGAGATACACCAGGCAGAGCTGCTACCAACTCTCCCATTGCACTCCATGTACTCTAATGAACACAAGGGGTCATGTGTTGCAGGACTCCTAAGGGCCGCTGCATCTGCTCTGGATTGCCTCCTGCAAATCACTTCGTAGATAAGGGGGTAGTCTAAATGTGGCAGTTTATCAGACCATGTATACTGTACTAGCTGGTATAAATATTCTCCCATGCTACCACAATCATCGTGGGACTAGCTAGATCTTACCAGCATATTAGCCTGGCCACGTAGGACACCTAAGTAATTAGATCAGAGAGAAATGCTGTTTGCTTCCAAGCAAACAAGCATGGCTCCCTGATATACTCAAAGGCAACTAAAATATAAAACTACAATGAAGTAGAGTAGACTTGTGAAGGCTTGGAGAAATATTTAACTGGTTAATATTAAAATATTAATATTAACTAATATTAATATTTAATATTAGTCTTTGGTACAGAGACATGCCATCTCAGAAACCCCCTTCTCTACCCTATAAAGGCATTCCCAGGCAGATCTTGGCTCAAAACATTAGCATACTAAAGGGCCTAGGTGAGGTGCAGGGAGGGATTACCTAAGGGCATTTGACCCTCCCTGCTTTCCATAACAGTGGGAGGAAGGTCTGAGTTGCAGGGGTATAAACTAGCCGGTTTCCTCTCTCGCTTCTTTTGGGCTCTCTGTGAGCGCTCACCCTTCTTGGAAGTCTTGTCTTTGTCTTCTCCTTTTACAAAGCCTTTACACGTGGTGGCCGCCATCTTGGCCTACATGTGGCTGGGGTTCTAGCCTGGAATCCTAAGCATCGGGTTTTTTCCTTTTTGCTGATTTTTATGCCTGAACCTGTGATAAGTAAAGCCTTTTTAAAACTGCATCGGATTCCTGAGTTTTCATCCATTTCTCGCCGGCTTTGGAGGTAGAAGGGAACTTGCTTCCCGGCACTGTCGGGGACCCCGCGGCGCCCCCCCAACAGTCATGGACGGAGATCCACTTCTGGCCTGAGCCCATCATCCCAATAGAGCCTCGGAAGAATGCAGAGGAATCCAAAGACTCATCAAAAAGATTATACATTATGACCAAGTAGGATTCATCCCAGGAATGCAACAACGGTTCAACATCAGCAAATCAATCAACAGAATACATCATATCAATAAGAGAAAAAATAAAAACCATATGATCCTACTGATCCATGCAGAGAAAGCATTTGACAAGATCCAGCACCTGTTCATGATAAAAAAAAACCTCCATAAAATGGGAATTGAAGGAATCTTCCTCAATATAGACAAAACCATCTACCAAAAGCCCACAGTGAGCATCATCCTCAGTGGGAAAAAAATTGAAAGACTTTCTCCCTAAGATCAGGGACAAGACAAGGTTGCTCAATCTCACCACTTCTATTCAACATAGTGCTGGAAGTGCTTGCCATAGCAATCAGAGAAGAAAAGGACATTAAGAGCGTCCAGATATGTAAGGAAGAAGTCAAGCTACCACTATTGCAGATGACATTATATTATACCTAGAGAACCCTAAACTCTCAACCAAAAAGCTCCTAGAAATAATAGATACCTATAGTAGAGTGGCAAGGTACAAAATCAATTCCCCTAAATCAGTGGCTTTTCTATATACAAATAATGAAAGAAAAGAAAGATATTAAGAAGACGATCTCACTCACAATTTTGCCACAGAAAATCAAATACCTAGGAATCAGCTTAATTAAGAGTGGAAAGGATATGTACAAAGAAAATTACAAAACACTGCTTCAAGAAATAAAGAAGACACAGGGAAATGGAAACACATTCCCTGCTCATGTATTGGGAGAATTAACATTGTCAAAATGGTACTAATCCCTAGAGCTTTATACAGATGGGCTAGACATGTAATGTGACTTGGAGACAAATGCTGGACTAGAGCTATTACTGACTGGATTCCATGGGATGTCAAAAGATCATGTGGCCACCTACCTGCGAGATGGTCAGAATTCTTTGTTAAGGCCCAGAATGAATGGTTTGAGGCTCTTTGCGTTCCTGGAGCAAGCAGATGCCATTGGGCTATACTGGCATGTGACAGGAACAAATGAAAATATTACTGGCGCCCAGTCAAGCAAATCAATGAATAACTGGATGTTAAGTGATGAAGTGAGTCTTTGGATTCTGCTTGCTACTATTTTGTTAAAGATCTTACATCTGTGTTCATCAGGGAGATTGGTATGTAGTTTTACTTCTTTTGTGTTGTCTTTGTCTGCTTTGGATATCAGGGAGATATGTGCCTTATAGAAGCTAATAGGACTGGGGCTGGAGTGATAGCCCAGCGGGTAGGGCGTTTGCCTTTGCACGCGGCCGGCCTGTGCCGGCCCGGGTTCGATCCCGGCATCCCATATGGTCCCTTGAGCACCGCCAGGAGTAATTCCTGAGCGTAGAGCCAGGAGAAACCCCTGAGCATTTGCCGGGTGTGACCCAAAAAGAAAAAAAAAGAAAAAGCTAATAGGACTGTTTCTGTTTCTTCTATTTCCTGGAAGAACTTGAAAAGACTGGCAGTAGGTCCTCCTTAAAGGTTTGAAAGAATTAACTACTGAATCCATCTGGGCCTGGGCTTTTGTGTTTGGGCAGACTTTTAATTACTGTTTCAATTTCCTTGATGGTGTTAGGCTTATTCAGGTATTGCAGGTCTTTTTGTATCAACTGTGGGAGGTTATAAGGCTTCAGGAATTTATCCATTTCTACCAAGTTCTCATGTTTTGGGGCACACAGACTCTCAAAGTAATCTCTGATGATCTTTTGGAGCTCTGTGGATTCTGTTATGATGCCCCCCTTTTAATTTCTGATTCTATTTCTTTGAATTCTCTCTTTCCCTTTCCTTACTTGATCACTTGATCAATTGAATCCCGTTATTCATCGATTTGCTCGAGCGGGCGCCAGTAACATTTCCATTGGACCCTATCACGTGCCAATGTAGCCCAATGGCATCTGGTTGATTCAGGAATATGAAGAGCCTCAAACCGTTCCTTCAAGGTCTTAACAAGGAAGTCTGACCATCTTGTAGGTGGGCAGCCACGTGATCTTTTGACATCCCGTGGGATCCAGTCAGTAACGGGCTCTAGTCCAGCGGTTGTCTCCAAATCGCATTACATGTCCAGCCCATCTGATTTTCGATGCCTTGGCAAACGAGACAGCGTCCCTGATTCTGGAATAGCGACGGAGGTCAGAACTCCCGATTCCTTCACTCACTTGAGTGAGACGTGATATTCCAAGCATAGCTCTTTCGATTCCTCTCTGGGAGACCTGAATAGCATTCTCATCCTGCTTTCGTAGGGCCCAGGTCTCTGAGGCGTATGTTAATGCAGGGAGAATGGTGGAGTCCAAGAGATGTGCCCGGAGCTGGAGGTTCTTTGTCCTTTTAGCTATTTCTTCGATGCCTTTGAAGGCATTGCATGCCGCTCTCTTCCTCCTGCGCAGCTCAGGTTTTAGGTCGTTCCTCATGTTGACTTCTCGACCTAGGTACACATAACTGCTGCATTCAGAGATGTTTGTTCCATTGAGAGTGAATGGGGCCTCAGGAACTAGTTCATTTCTCATGAACATAGTTTTCTTCAGATTCAGCTGTAGACCTACCTTTCTACATTCTCGGTTAAAGTCAGCCAGCATTTGTGCCGCTTGGCTAATGTTTGGTGTTATTAGAACGATGTCATCAGCGAAGCGGGAGGTGGTGTAGTTGCCGACCATCTATCTTCACTCCCATTCCTTCCCATTCTAATTGTCTCATGATGTTCTCGAGGGTGGCACTGAAGAGTTTTGGTGAGATGGTATCACCCTGTCGAACCCCTCTTTTGACATCAATGATCACTTCTTTGTAGAATGGTGAGATCCTGGTGGTGAATCCGTAATACAGCTCACGAAGGATCTTGATGTATTGGGTTTGAACACCCTGTTTGACTAGGGCTTCGATGACTGCTTCAGTCTCCACAGAATCAAAGGCTTTCTGTAAATCAATGAACGTGAGACAGAGCCGCATCTTGTACTCCCTACAAACCTCAATGAGCTTGGTTACTGTGTGGATATGGTCGATTGTGCTGAATCCTTTCCGGAAGCCTGCTTGCTCGCATGGTTGTCCTTCATCTAGTGTTCTGCTTATCCTGTTCAGGATGACTCATGTAAACAGCTTGTAGATGACAGACAACAGGCAGATGGGGCGATAGTTGCCGATGTCCTGAATGTCTCCCTTCTTGAACAGTAGAACTGTCCTGCTGGTTTTCCATTGGGAGGGCACCTTGCATTCGGACAGGTAGCGTGTGAAGAGCCGAGCTAGTGTATTGATGAGTCCCGATGGCAGATTCTTCAGGTGTTCGGGTCTGACTTTCTCTGGGCCTTGTGCTGTTCCCTTCTTTACCGATGAGATGGCATGTCGGATTTCAGAAGGGAGAACGTTGGGAATGACTTATCCATCCTGTGGAATTTGGTATGTGGGCAGGTGGATGTGGCTATCAAAGAGATTTGAGTAGAAGTCCTGGATAATCTTCTCCATTGCCTTTCTAGAAGATGTGATAGATCCATCAGGGCGTCGGAGGGCAGTCATCTTGGTCTTATAGTTGGCGAAGGACAGGCGGGCAGTGCGAATACTTTTCCCGGCTTCTGCTGCATCTTCCAGTATTTCTGCAATTCTGTCTTTGAGGTCTGCTTTTATCGCTTCTCTGCACTGTTTAGCAAGCTTGGACGTTAGCATTTTGGTCTCCTGAGGCTTGCGCCTTGCCACGTTGGCAAATGAGCTCAAGAGTTTCTGAAGACAAGCGTCCTTTTGTGTCTTTCTCTCTCCCGGCATTCTTCGCACAATCATGGAGGTGCTGAACCAGTCGGTTGTATTCTTCATCGATGTCATCAATGATGGTATCTTTCCATATTGCCGCAATGGTGCCAAAGAGTTCCCAGTTGGTGGTCATTCTGGGAGTTCTCTTCTTAAACATTGCAGCTTTTTCTCCCCGTTGCGGGAAGTAGAATTTTGCACGAAGGAGACGGTGGTCCGATCCTGTCTGGAATTTGGGGATGACAGCAACATCAGTCAGACAAAACCGTCAATTGAAGATGATGTGGTCAATTTCATTGTGGAACTGTCCGCCAGGAGATTCCCATGTCCAACGTTTCGCTTCAGCCTTCTGAAACTGTGAGTTCCCATGAATAGTCTTGGTGGACATGATGAACTCAATCTCACCCTGTTCGTTCCATTCTAGGCCATGGGTCCCGATGTGGAGTTCTTCAGCCCGATCTTCTCGGTCCTATCTTGGCATTAAAATCACCGACTATGATCTTGTAGAAGGTGTGATCTTTTTTATAGAACTCCTCCAATTCCATGTAGAATTTCTTAATTTCATCTTCTTTGTATGTGGATGTTGGTGCATAGAAAATGAAGATAGAAATTGCTGGCAGTGGGCCACATCTCCTCAAGTGTAATCGTCCTATTCGTTTTGTTAGGCATTCAAATGAATCAATGTTGACAGCCATGTTCGTGTTGACAAGGACACCAACGCCACCGACGCCTCTTTTCGTCACATGTTCCAAGGAACAATTCTTCTCCGGTGTCAAATACAGCATGATGTGACTGGCGCCTCCTCGTCTCAGTCAGACCAATGATGTCGTACTTGATCTTTTTGCGCTTGCACCATCAGATCCTCAATATATGCTTCCGTTGCCAGCGTATGTGTATTGAAAGTACAGACAGTCATTTTAGTCCTTCTTCGTTTTGGCAGACTAGGACAGCCGTGAAATTTTATCAGGCACTGCTTGTTTGTTTTTCTTACTGCTGCCATATTAAGGGCTCTTTCGGGGTCAGGAAAATAAACATTTTTGTTACTGGATTTGGCATATCGAACACGCATCGGACAGCTTGCCAGGCTCTGCCATGCGGGCGCTATATTCTCATTACTTTGTGGGGCTCCCTCAGAGGGGGGGTAGAATATTTATGGTAATTTGGAGGCAAATCGCGCGGCACAGGTGGGGAAAGCTGGTTTCTGCTCCCTTTCCTTACAAGTCTTGCAAATGGTTTGTTGATTTTGTTTATCTTTTTCAGAGCCAGCTCTTGTTTTCATTAATCTTTTGTTTTGGTTTTTGGGTTTCCAGCTCATTGATTTACTTAGTTTTATTATTTCCCTTCTTTCTGCCTGGGTTGGGCTCCTTTTGTTGGTCTTTTTCTAATATTTTAAGCTGTGAAGTCAGGTTATTTAGTGGGCCCTTTCTTCTTTCTTGATGAATGCTTGCAGAGCTATGCACTTTCCTCTTAATACTACTTTCTCTGTATCCCACAAGTTCTGATAGTCCATGTCTTCATTTTCATTTGTTTCCAGGAATCTTTGGATTTCTCCTTTGATTTCTTCTATGACCCACTGTTTGTTTAGCAGTGAGCTGTTCAGTTTATAGGTGTCTGTCTTGACTCTCTATTTTTGTGAGTGGTTAACTTCCATTTTCAGTGCATCATGGTCTGAAAAGATAGTTGACACAATTTCTATCTTTTTTTGTTTTCTTGAGGTATGTTTTATGGCTCAGCATGTATGTGATCTATCTTAGAGAATGTTCCATATACACTGGAGAAAAATGTGTATTCAGTTTTTTTTTTTGAGATGAAAAGCACTGCATATATCTACCAGCTCTCTTTCTTCCATTTCTTCCTTCAGTGCCAGTATTTCCTTGGCGAGTTTCAGATTCATTGATCATCAAGAGTTGATAGAGCAGTGTTGAAGTCTCTAAATACAATTGTTGAAGTCTCTAACTACAATTGTGTTACTGTGAATGTCTTCTTTGAAGTCTATTAGCAGTTGTTTGAAGTATTTTGCTGGCCCCTCGTTGTTGCATATATATTTAGGGAGTGTGATTTCTTCCTGATATACATCACTGTAGAGCCTGGCAAGCTTCCCATGTTGTATTTGATATGCCAAATACCAGTATGGGTTGAGGCTCCTTATGTTCCTGGAGCAAGCAGGTGCCCTTGGGCCCTACTGGCATGAGATAGGACATATGGAGATGTTACTGGTGACTGCTCGAACCAATCGATGATGAATGGGAAGATAGTGATCAGTGACAGTGACAGTGATACATCACTGTATCACTATCTTCCCATTCATCATCGACTTGCTTCGAGTGGGCACCTAACATCCATAGTCCTGTCTCATGCTAGTAGAGCCCAAGGGCATATGCTTGCTCCAGAAACATAAAGAGCCTCAAACCATTCCATCAGGTCATGGGAATGAGGTCTATAATTGTTACTGGTATTTGGCATATCAAATATGACACGGGTAGCTTGCCAGGCTCTGCCGTGTGGGTGGCATACTCTTGTAGTCACCTCTGATATCCAGCATTTATTGATGAACCACACAGCTACGCAAGCCGGGCTGTGATAGGCTCTTCTGCTGGGTGGAGTTCTGACGAGATGAAAGTCCGGATGTGGAAAATGGCGGCCCTCATGGAGTAGGGGGTCATCTGGCTTCTTGGGAGGCTCTGATGTAATATTTTATTTCTGATATACATATCCCTTAATTATTAGGAAATTGCCTTCACTGTCCCTGTGACCTTTTTTTCAGTTCGAAGTCTATGTTGTCAGATACTAGTATGGCCACCCCAGCCTTTTTGGAGGAGTTGTTTGCTTGGAGAATTGTTTTTAACCTTTGACTTTTGAGTCTGTGTTTGATTTGATTGTTCAGACGCATTTCTGCAGCAGAATGTTGGATTCAGTTTTTAATCCATTTTGCCACTCTGTGTCTCTTAACTGGTCCATTTAGGCCATTGATATTGAGAGAGATTATTGTCATGAGATTTTGTGCCATCTTCTTGAATAAGGTTGTTGTGCTTTTGGGGTTTGTCTTTTTTATAGTAGTTCCTTCATTCCTTTTTTTTTTTTTTTTGCTTTTTTGGTCACACCCGGTGATGCTCAGGGGTTACTCCTGGCTCTGCACTCAGGAATTATTCCTGGCGGTGCTCGTGGATCAAACCCGGGCTGGCATAGGCCGGCCACGTGCAAGGCAAATACCCTACCCGCTGGGCTATTGCTTCGGCCCCCTTCATTCCTTCTTTTAAAGTTGGTTTTGAGTCTATGAAGTTCCTGAGATGTTGCTTATCCATGAATCTGTGTATCTTTCATTCAAATCTGAATGTGAGTCTAGCCGGGTAGAGAATTCTTGGTGAAGCTTTCATTTCATTGAGTCTTTTCATGATATCCCACCTTTGTCTTCTGGCTCAGAGAATTTCATGTGAAAAGTCTGCTGTGAATCTTAGGGATGATGCTTCTTTGCATGTGATTTTCTTCTTTGATCCTGCTGCTTACAATATTCTTACTCTATCTATGGTTTTTGTCATTCTAATTAGGATATGTCTTGGGGTATTCTTTTTTTTTTTTTTTTGCTTTTTTTGGGTCACACCCGGCGATGCTCGGGGTTTCTCCTGGCTCAGCACTCAGGAATTACTCCTGGCGGTGCTCAGGAACAATATGGGATGCCGGGGATTGAACCGGACAGCATGGGCCGGCTGCATGCAAGGCAAACGCCCTACCCACAGAACTATCACTCTGGTCCCTGTCTTGGGGTATTCTTATTTGAATTTCTTTTGGCCGGTATCCTTTGGGCCTCCTGAGCCTGAAAACAAGCAATCTTTATTTCCGGGAATTTCTCAGCAATGATGGCTTTGACAGTTGCTTCTTCATCAGGATTTTCTTCCTGCCCCTCTGGAACCCCAATGATCCTAATGTTTCTCCTTTTGACTTCATCTTGATTATCTCTTGTTTTCTGTTCATTAACTGTGATTATTTTTTCCATCACTGATGTTGTTTAGAGAGTCTCTGCATCTGTCATCGAGATCACTAATTCTTTCATCAGCAGTTGTTACTCTGCTGTGGAGGCCGTCTAGGGAATTTTTTCATTTCACCTATCACATTTTTAATATCTGTCATTTCTGTTTGTATGGTGCAGTTACTCAAGAATTGCTGAGAGTAGCCCCTGTTCCCTGCTTCGGAGATCCCTCAATTATAATAATTAATAATGATGATTATATCATCATCACCACACAAAAGAAAAGTCATTCTCAAGCCCTGCTCGGCAGAGTCCCACCCTACAGCAGAGATTATTTCAAGCCCAGGTGTGCCTGATCCAGAGACTCAGACACATGGGGCAGAGCTGCTACCAGCTCTATCTGTGTTCAGCTGATTATGAGGTGCCCAGGAGGAAAGGCATGTTCTAGCCCTCACCTGCCATCCCAACAGAGCCTCACAAGAAGCCAGAGGAACCCCCCACACCATGTGGGTCGCCATTTTCAATATCCATACTCCACAGCAATCAGAGCTCCATCCACGAGAAAAGTCGATCTCTCCACCTTCCAGTTCATCATTAAATGCACAAGATGAGAGCCTACTACTGAGAGTATAACACCTGCACGGCAGAGCCTTGCAAGCTACCCGTGTCATATTTGATACACCAAAAGCCAGTAACAATTATAGACCTCATTCCCATGACCTGGAAGGAATGGTCTGAGGCCCTTCATGATCCTGGAGCAAGCAGATGCTCTTAGGCTACACTAGCACATGACATGACTTATGGAGAAGTTACTGGTGCCTGCTAGAGCAAATCGATGAATGGGAAGACAAGTGACAAGTGATTTTACTCATTTCTGCTCTCATTTCCTCTTGTATTTTATTGACTCAGTGCTCTATTGCTTCTTTGAGCTCCTTATGCATTCTTAACAGTCCCTTGCAGAATTCTTTACCGAAAGGTTATATAGCTCATCGTAATTACTTGGCTTAACTTGGTTAGTGACTTCACTAATGGAGCTTGGTGGATTCTGTGTTGCTTTACCATTACTACCTTGATGGTTGCAAATTGTGTGTTCTCATGTGGATATGATGTACAGTTAGGGATGTTTAGGTTGTTTATGGTGTTTCTGTTGCATGTAAGGGATGTTGAAAGCTATGTTACTGGGTACCTCTATGTAGATTATTTGTTGAGTAGGTTCTTCACGCAGACACTAGTGCATCCATGTGGTATTGAAATTTGGGGTATGAGACTGGAAGGGGGATGGAGTTTGAAGACTGCAGGGCTGGATGGCGGGTTTACTGCAGCATGAATCCTCCTAGGTATCTGGTCCTCCCTGAACTTCCCCGGTTTCTGGATGGAACTGTCCCAGAGCTATCCCAAATGCACCTGAGGTGGGGAAGAGGTGGCTGAAGGTTGTTGCTTTTTTTTTAATTTTTTGGGTCACATAAAGCTGTGTTTAGGGCTTAGTTGTGGGTCTGTGTTCAGGGATAACTCCTGGCTATGCTGGAGGAACATATGTGGTACTGAAGCTAGAACCAAGGTCAGTGTATGCAATGCCTTATCTGTGGCACTATTTCTCAGCCCCAACACCCTACTCTTTAGAGCCATTCCTCACAAGTTGCAGGATGGGTACACAAGACTGAAAAAAGTAGATCCGATATTTCTATCAGATCTTAAGACATTTGCTCAGAGAAACTGCACCTAAAAAATCTTAAATATGAGAGGACGTTAGTTGGGTAAACAAAGTGACTTTTAGGAAGATAGACTCATGTATGAAGCCTCACACAAATTTAAAGAGCTGCAATTCATTGAAAGAATTGACAAATAAATAAAGTGGTTAAAGTATTGAGAACAAAGTAAATAGTGGGTAAATGAGAACTAAGAGGTTGACAAGGGTCAAAGAGGCATTTTAGTGGATAAAATTAATTACAGTTTACATTACGTCATGGCCAAGAATCTGACACTTTCCTAGTGTTTCTCACATTATTCACATTAGTCCTTATAAAACCCACTAAAGATATAATTTAGGAAACTGAGTCTTAGAAACTTGTCTCGGTATCAGAGGGTTTTCTTCTGTTTGCTACACCATTGGTTTACAATCTTAAAAGAATGCATTCCTAAATACGTAAATATGCTACACTACACTCATGACTAAAGCTCTAGTTACTATTACCCCCTACCTGATTGACCTCCTTTACCATTATTTCACCCCAACTTCTCATTAGCAGTTCTTACCAGAGACACGTAAATCAAAATCATAATTAGATAACACATCTAGGAGAACAGCCTATTATCACCACCAATACCCCCACACACAAAGAAAGGCTAAAAACAGGAAACAACTTGCATTGGTGAAAATATCAGTTAGTGGGAATGTAAATTGGAGCATCTTTAAAAACACAGGGAGGTTTCTCTATGTTTATTCTACAATATTAAAATTAGAACTACCATCAGATCCATCAGTCATACTTCAAGGTACCTGGAGCTGAATTTTTATTGCAGGCTGCACCTAAATACACAGAGCTCACTTTTCATTATTACCCCATTTTCACATGATAAGGATCCTGAAACTCTTATTCAATGAGCCACAGAAAAGACTATCACTATCACTATCTTCCCATTCATCATCAATTTGCTCGAGTGGGCACCAGTAACATCTCCATATGACCTGTCTCATGCAAGTAGAGCCCAAGGGCACCTGCTTGCTCCAGGAACATAAAGAGCCTCAAACCATTCCATCAGGTCATGGGAATGAGGCCTATAATTGTTACTGGTATCTGGCATATCAAATACTACACAGTTAGCTTGCCAGGCTGTGCAGTGCGGGTAGCATACTCTTGTAGTCATCTCAAAATCCAGCATTTATTGATGAACCATGCGGCTGCTTGCAGCTGAGCTAGCCGGGCTGTGATATGCTGGTCTGCTGGGTGGAGTTCTGATGAGGGGAAGTCCATATGTGGAAAATGGAGGTCCTCATGGAGTGGGGGGTCGTCTGGCTTGTTGTGAGGCTCTGCTGGGGTGGCGGGCTTGGGTTTCGAACCTGCCATCCCTCCCAGGCGCCTCATGAGAGGCTGGGCACAGTGAGAGCCAGTAGCAGCTCTGCCCCATGTATGTCTCTGGATCAACCTCTCATACCAAAATGTAACCTCTATGAAAGGAGGGCTTGGTATTCTTAGACTTGTGTGCTTTTGTGAACACATAATCAAATACCATTTGCCAAATACATCTTTAGTATTTCTACTGTTTCAAAAGGGAAAACCAAAGTAATATGATAAAATGTCAAATAGATATGAGTGATGATAAAATAAGCAAAGGAGCTAACATGTAAGGTATGGAAGATGCTGAGAACAATTTTTTTTTTCTGGAATGTTTTACTGAGTAGCTGCAAGATGTTCTCTCAGGCCTGAAAGAATGTCAGACATTCAAAAGTGTGAGAATGGACCAAGGCTCAAGACACCAGGGGAGACCTCAGAGGGGTCTTGAGCCTTGGTCCAGTCTTGGCCGTTCTCTGAATATCCTGGAAGCTTGGTGAAGCAGGTTGTAAGGGATGATGAAGATGGCACAGGTGACTTCCCAATCTAGGAGCTCCATTTTTTGTTCTGAGTCTCTTCCATAGTCATAAAGATCTAAACCAACCCTGCTGAGAGCTGCTACATTTTCTGGGCTGGAGTTCAGTGGATTCATGAGACTCTGCAGTGTAGAAATGTGTTTGCTCCTCTCTTCTTCCTGTAGTCTCTGAAATAAGCACACAGGCTGTCATCCACAGAAAAGACACAGAAATTATCTGGGCAAGTGATGTCTTCATAATTTAATATCATATAAAGATTCTCCCTGCATTAACATACACCTCAGAGACCTGGGCCCTACGAAAGCAGGATGAGAATGCTATTCGGGTCTCCCAGAGAAGAATCGAAAGAGCTATGCTTGGAATATCACGCCTCACTCAAGTGAGAGAAGGAATCCGGAGTTCTGACCTCCGTCGCTATTCCAGAATCAGGGACGCTGTCTCGTTTGCCAAGGCATCGAAAATCAGATGGGCTGGACATGTAATGTGATATGGAGACAACCGCTGGACTAGAGCCATTACCGACTGGATCCCACGGGATGTCAAAAGATCTTGTGACCACCCACCTACAAGATGGTCAGACTTCCTTGTAAAGACCCTGAAGGAACAGTTTGAGGCTCTTCATATTCCTGAATCAACCAGATGCCATTGGGCTACATTGGCACGTGATAGGGTCCAATGGAAATGTTACTGGCGCCCGCTCGAGCAAATCGATGAATAACGGGATTCAAGTGATCAAGTGAAAGATACTGATTTCTGGAAAAAAGATAAGGGGAAAGCAAGATTTCATGGAGGGTAAACAATCAGGAGAAAACTGAACTATAGGAAAAAAAGAGAAGTTGTTTCACCAAGTGGTGGTCTCTGAGATAAACATGGGTACAATAAAAAGAGATTTTCAAAGTAAAATAAATAGGGGCTAAGGGTTGGAAATAAGTATGTGAGAAATAAGCATGTGAGAAATAGGATTGGAAATAAGTATGTGAAATTAAGATTACTCTCTCAGAGGGGGCCGGAGTGATAGTCCAGTGGGTAGGAAATTTGCCTTGCATGCGGCCGGCTCATGCCACCCGGGTTTGATCCCCCGCATCCCATATGGTCGCCTGAGCACTGCCAGGAGTAATTCCTGAGTGCAGAGCCAGGAGTAACCCCTGAGCATTGCCAGGTGTGACCCAAAAAAAAAAAAAAACGATTATTCTCAGAGCTGGAAATATTTAGCTCTCACAACAAAATGTAGATAATTCCATAAAGAAATGGTCATCATTAGGCAGGTATAATATTGTATGAAGAAGACACTACACTCATTTTGGAACACTGAGTTTTGAGACACCCTTGGGAAATACAAGTAAATATTATATAGATGCAGTTGGATATAGTAATCCAGAGAATCTAGTTTAGTGACAAAACTTGTGGGCTTCAACAAACTACTCTAATACACAGCAGTTAGAACATAAGACCATATTATTGTCTAATAAGAAAGATGAACCAATAATATGACTTATGACTGAGTTTAAGAATCCACATTATTAAATGCCATAAGAGAATAAATTTGCTAAGGAGACATAGATGGAGTTCACAAAGGTGAATTTTTAAATAATAAAACGTACATTTACATATAAACCAAAAAAGGCCTCTAATGGAAGTGGTGTTAAGAGCTATTGGATACTGTTTATTGCCCTAAAATATAGAGGACAGAAAGATGTTCACTGAGTGCAATGGCGTGTACTTTATCGCCTTAATGAAGGTAATATTAAAAGACATCAGATATTGGATTAAAAGCAGAGTATTAATAAACTGATTTATTTGACTTATTCCCCCAACAGAGTTTAAAAAGAATACGAGTAGATTCTGGACTAATTATCAAATTTCCGTCTCCAGAGGTGTTTGCAGACAGCAACATATCAGAATAAACTGGATAATTCAGCAGATGATTGCACCACATCTTACCTAGCTAGGAGAGCACTGTCTGTAGCTCACAAGGCTATGGTCTTGGACAGTAAAATGATCCTAAAGCCTAATTCACTAATCTTGGCTCTTAATCTGGGCCTCTTCCCTGATCTTGGCTCTTTTGAGTCTTTCCTGTTCTAATTTGTTTCTAGATGCAATCATTAAGTTCCAGTTAAGACAAGCAGAAGAGGAAGGAAAACATTTTTTAATTAGTTGTATTATTCATGAGCCTGAGCTATTTTTTTGCTATAAAGACTCATTGTCTTTAAAGAATTGCAAAAAGTGAGAAATCTTAAACAAAGAAGCTCTTTCACTGGAAAGGTGGTGTTTTAGGTAATATCTCTTGAAGAATTGAAGAGCTCTCAGATGATTTAGAGTCTAGCAAGGAAAGAAATCTCTCACAAATTTCCTCACTCAAAAAATGAGAGTTCTTCCTATTCGAATCAAAATATTTCTGTTGTGTATCTATAAGCTATAAACTACACAAATTCAAATGGTGATTTAACACTTTAATATTGGCGTATACTAGAACATTTTATACTGAAGTTCAAAATAAGCAAGGAAAAAGGATTTGGAGAATGAGTGTGTTGCTGTTTGTGAAAATTGAATATGTTGATCTTTTCCTGGAATTTCTGTGCAGATGCCCTTTTCATCATTGAAAATTATTATGTGGCTTTTCTTTGTTCTCTTTGTGAGCACATTTGTGTATTTTATAATATATTTATGAATATTATTGTTAATCAAATGGAAGATATTTTCTTTCCATTTTTAATAAAAAATAATTTTTAATGTACTCACCACAAAATTACAAAGTTATTCATGATTGGGTTTCAGGCACACAATGTGTCAATTGATCCCTTCACCAGTATCCACTTTCCTCCACAACACCCCCTCTACACCAACTTGCCTCCCATGTGCCCGTTTGCTTCTATGAGAGGCACTTTTTATATATCATGAATTGTGATTTACAGCACTATTGCCAATGGGGTTTCCTCCGCACTTTACCACCTTTCAGTACCACTTCCTTTTCCTGGTTGAATGCTTCCTCTGCCAACAGATACTGCCCCCTCCCTGTCCTATCCCCAAGCCCCCTCACCTAGTATTTTTCCTACAGAATACCAGTTCTGATGTTCAAAGATAACAGCAAAGTAAAACATATATGATTAATATTTGATCTGGAAGAATAATTTAATTCAAATTAATTTTGCTATCATTATATAAGGGTCATATTTGATAGTGCTTTGGGATGTTATGGTGCTGGGGATTAAACTCAGGGCATGCACACTGCCACTCAAGTCACATCCTAAGGCCTTTGTGGGTCACTACATCAATGGAACAGAAGACATGCTATTAGAAGTATTCAGTTCTTATTTCGATGACCTATCATAACCTACTCCAAACAGAGTTCACAAACAACATTTTTTTTATTTTTCTGTGGGTTGAATGGACTCTGCTGAGTGTGGGGGCTCTTACAAATATCCAGTGTAGTTGGAGTTGTACCAGCCATTGTCAGCTCTCATTCTCCCCAGAGAATCTTTCATTATTTAGTAGTCAAGTTGAAATTTTACAAACATGTCAAATAAATTCTAAGAAACAAAAAGCTATAGTGTGCAAAAATATTCCCAGCCTGTTTATTTATGTTTGCTAATGCTCACAGGCCAATGCAATTCACATAAACAAGAATAAAGTCATCATAGAAAAAAAAACATATTAGGGTAAAACAATTGTAGTCTTGGTAAGTCAGAACATTGAACAAAACTGTCCCCCATAGAACTGTAATGCACTTTAGAGATTTCATGGTATAATCAATTAAAAATAAATAATAAAAATATTTTTTATTCATTATTTATAATCATTGTTGAACTGACAAGCATCATCTATTCTGACTCAATATCATATTGGTTCAGTTTAATTCCCTCTAGTATCGCATGATCAATGAATACAAATTTACCAGGGTAAATTTTTTCTTCTGTGCTTTATTTCTCTACATCATGATTTTTCATCTTTCTAGTCTCTATTATCACTTTCTTCATTATCCATCTCTTGTCAGGTCAATGCTTTTACTGCAATACTGTGCATGTATGGGCACAAGCGCAAACATGAACACACAAACACACACACACACACACCTACAGAGTCAAGTAACTTTTATTACAAGCCCTTTTCTGAGTTTCTGCCCAGCAGGCCAGGCAACTTTGTACCCATAAATCTCCTACAATTACACAAGTACCCATGACTGGAAAAAAATAGAGACTGAAGGACAATTAGTCATTCACTGGCAACTGTTTCACCCTAGAAGTAACATGAGTCACTTCAACTCAAAATTCAGTAATCACAGCATGTCATGTTATCGTGTTGAAGTTTAACAAAATGATAAAGTATAATAATTTATGTTATTATATAACATATGCTAGAAGAGAGCCATAACCAACTGGACATAACCAAAGAGCAAATTTGTACTTGTTTTACTAGGGAATGCTATATAGTCTTCAATTTATAATATGCATTAATTTTTAGAAATCTAACTATCAAGAATGTTTTCACTATTACATAATCAATTCATATATATGTACATACACATATATATTACCATCTACATATATGGGCACATATAAGGCGAATATTAACTGATGCATAGCAAATTTTCAGCAGAGACCAGAGACTCTTAGGTAGAATAAATAGGAATAGTAGATCAGAAAGATATTCAGACTTCATCATCAATATTGTATACTGAGTCTCTTAATAATGAAAATGGTTAGGAATTAGTTGTGAGAATATAAGAAGCAATATTAACCAATGAAGGTTAAAGAGAATATACTGACTTTTTAGTACAATACAGACTTTCAATATACTTTAAGTATCTACTGAAATATACTTTTAGTTATATGGACCCTTAGTTAAAATTGGGGAAAATAACAGTGAAAGTGTCTTTAGACTTTCACAGATTCGGAGAAGTGCCTGTTACTTATAATCTTTTCTACCTCAGGTAAGAGTGACAAGACTCGCGGAGTGCTTGTGGACCTGCTTTTCAGTATTTTCTCACCATCATCTTGTGCTGAACATACACACACAGTCTTAGCGATTTAAATGGTTTTATGACAGAGCAGTTCAATTCATCGGAGTATAGGAGAGATTTGGACAGCTAGGAGTTGCAACCTCACCTAGCAAACTCTTCCCCTTGAATTATTGATGTTGTAAGAGGGAACTCTTGTTCTCTGAGTTTTCAAAGGATAGTGCAGAAAGATGTCCTTAATTTTCTGAAATCTTTCTGGCTCAGTCTCTTGACAGTCTCTACTTTAACTCCTGTCCATATCCTTGTTTTTCTTCTCAGTCTCCTTCAGAGCTTTTCAATGTCGACATACTAAGAGTTTCAGCTTTTAACCCTTACATAATCCAAGCTTTGGCAAACTCAGACTTTATCCCAAACAATGGGTCTTTCTCAATACTTTCATATTTTGCTAGCTAGCAGCTGGTTCTGGTCTCAAGCACTTCTGGTTTGGTGACAGAGAGGGCAGTATAGTAGAAAATGAGATTGGAATTTTTTTAAATCTGTTTTTTTTCAAAAGCATTGACTACAGGCAATTTCTCTTGAATTAACTAAATACACTTGACCACAACAAGTATTAATTTAATTTTCTTACTAATGCCTTAGAGGTTAATCTGACATTAACATAACTTTCACCCTTCTCTTTTCATGATAATAACCTTAGCTAATTATTATACAATGTACATCCATTTCATTTTTGACATTCATTTCATTTCTGAGACTGTCTTCATAATAGACTTATATCCTGGCTGAGAAAGACCTGCATAAACTGTTCTGACAAAAAGGCCCATCCCCTGACGATGTCCTTTGATTATTAAACACTTTTCTCATGCTGATAGGGGACAGACTAAGCGATCAGTTCAGAAAACCAAAAAAATTCAGGATAGCTGCATTTATCGTCTTTTGTTAAACAAAAGGAGTGATGCAATTAGAGATTCTGACCTTCAATGGATGTCTACTTACATTTTTTGTTCTCCATCAACAAGCTTTGATGTGCATTTACCATGATCTCAAGGAATATATTAAGAGTTGTGAGAAATAATAGTTGGAAATGATCACTCTAGACAAGAATTGAGTGCTGAAAGTAGATAAAGGGATTTATGTGAAAATCTTATCTTTCAGTACCTGTATTGCAAATCATATTGTCCAAAAAGGAAAGAGAGACAGAGAGAGAGAGAGAGTGAGTGAGTGAGTGAGTGAGTGTGTTTGTGTGTGTGTGTGTGTAAGAGAAAGAGACATAGAATAAAAGTGCTTGCCTTAGGGACAAGCTGGGGCTGTGAATAGGGAGCGAGCAGGATGGAACCTGGGCCCACCGGTGGTAGGAACCCTATACTGATGAAGGGATGAGTGTTGGAGCACTGTATGTTTTGAACCTAATTACGAACAACTTTGTAACTGTGTATTTCACTCTGATTCAACACAAACAAACAAAAGATCTGTGAGAAATAAAAGCAGTATGCTAGCTTGATCCTAAGCACTATGCAAGCACTAACTGGATTTTGTTTAGGAGTGTGGGTGGAGCTCTCCAGTGATTTTCATTGTCAGTGGCACTGAGGTCTATCAAGAGTTATGCTTGGCAGTATGAGGAGAGGGGACTGAACATGGGGACATGCAATACTATGCTCCACACTTGGGGCTATCTCCCCAGTCCCATCAGGCTAAAAGGTCTTACTGGGAGACATGGTATATTTGCTTAAAACACACTGTAGCTTAGCAATGGTAACAGAAAGAAAGACATCTGTGGTAAAGTACCTCAAGGTGAACAAAGGTTCTCAGAAGAGAAAAGACTGCTTGGAAGTTTCACTAGAAAGTAGAACTCAATTTAATTTTTGAAGAAAAAGGGCATCTTACATTAAGTTGGAGTAAAAAGAATATTCCAATCTGTAGAATTGCATTACTTATTTCCTGATGGGAATTACAATAAAATTATTTCAACATTCATCAGTGAATCACAAAAAAAGATTAATGCAATGTAGCAAGAGATATTCAAATACACTTATGAAATGTAGCATAATAAATACAATCTATTTTTCTGACTATGGCACTAAGTCCCAAGATCCATAAAATCATTTCCATTTAAAATTTTATTTTATTTCTGGGACTATATATTATAGAAACAATGTAAAAAATTTTTAATTCTGTATTTTGTTTATCACCATATTATTTACTATAGTGGTGATTTAGAGTTAGTTCATGTGGTTGACACTGTGTAATGTTTAACTAAAATTTTATAAAAAAATACATTTGATGAAATAGAAGACTATATTTATAATAGTGGTTACAAGGAAACATAGAAAATAAACATTGAGAAATACTAATGTGACAATTGAGGAACAGCGTGTACATATTTCTTTCTTCCCAGCTTTATTACTATAATATAATTGACATGTAACATTGTGTGAGTTTAAGGTGTTTATGATGTTTTACTGCATGAATAACTTTATATATTTATGATATCATCAGCTTAAGAGCAGAAATACTGGCAATAAAATAATGCTTCTGGAGAAAAACTGAAACAAATAATATCTATAAATAATCAGTCAGGCAACAGAGAGGATTTCGTTTATTCTATAGATAAAGTAGCAAGATGGGAACCGTTTTGGTTTCCAGTTAGGATGAGACTCAAGTCTGCAGAATGTGGGATATCACAGAAAGAAAAGCAAAGTCTGTGCTAATCATCAAGGGAAAGACATGAGTTTTGCATCATGCCGTGAAATGTTCACAAACTAAATCACATACAGACTTTCAGCTCATGTCACTTTTCTCCAGTGAACTGTAACAGGGGAAAGACTTCCAGGTCTGGAGAGACAGCACAAAAGTAAAGGCTTTTGCTTCGCATGTAGTTATCCTCAGCTCAATCCCCAAGTACCGCAGGAATGACCTCTGAGGACAGAATCAGTGTGACCCATCCATCGCCACTCATTTCCCTTTCCCACAAAAGAAAAGACTTCAACTGGAATGGTAATAGTGCGGAGTAGGAAACTTTCTTTCCCTCTAATAGGCTAACTTTCCTGAATAATCCCTTTGATCCCAAAGGATTTGCAATTTTACTTAGATTATCTGGCAAGAACATTTGCAATCTTTGAGCCTCATCATTTGCTCTGCTTCTTCTCTCTCCATCCAGAGTTTTTTCTGAATGATTTTATCTATTGTTACTGGAACCTGCAGCTCCAGTTCCAGGGCAGTTAAAACAGTGGGTTTGTTTATCACCACTTCTGCAGTCCGTTAGTTAAGATGTGGATCTGGATGTCACCTCTTGCCTTTGTGACAAGGGTCTGGATTTCCAGGACAAAGACACGAGCATTTCTCAAATGTTCAGATATTTTCCACTGCAATTGGGACAATCTGCTGTCATCTCACTTTTTATTTATTTATTATTAGTATTGTTATTCTTTTGCTACAAGGAGAAGGGAATCTCCCAGTGGAATGCAAAAGGCCTGAGGGCCCCTCCAATGATTAACTGATTGATGATGGCTTGCTTGTGCCTTGCGGAGTCAGAATTACTTGGGCCACCCCAGCAGTGCTTCAGAACCTCCAGGTCTGTACCAGCAGTGCTAAGGAGACCAGATGAATGGAACTGAGGATTCTTTAGCCAGTCACAACCTGGGTATGTGATTTAACCCCTGCACTATCTCTATGGCTTCTCTATTTTCATCTTCTTAAATATTTTTAAAGAGATTTTAAAATACTTAGGTGCTTGCCTTGTATGAAGCTGACCTGATACAATCCCAGCATCCTATATGGTTTCCCAAGCCCTGCCAAGAGTGATCCCTAAGTGCAAAGACAAGAGCAAGTCTTAAGCACTGCTGACCAGTGCACAGAAACACAAAGACAAAAATTTTCCTCTTGCATTTCCCCCCACCCCAATTTTTTCCCTTTGTTTTGTTACAATAACCAGGGAACTGTACACTTAGTTGTGGTCCTTACACACACTTGGCCACAGGGTGCTAAAGATCACAAGTTGGTGCTGGAGATCCTACAAAGGTGTGCCAACACAATGGGATTCAGTCGTAGGTTGGCGGTGCCTGGACTGAATCCCTGGCCTCATGCCTAGCCACTGAGTCACAACTCCAGGCTTCACTTTTCATCTTTTAAAGCGTGTCTTACTTCAGTGCTTTTTCAGTTTGGTGTCTGAATGTATTTGTTGTCCACATTATTTGCTAAGTAAAGAAACAAGGATGTTAATATTTTAAATTCTGCTGAGTACTATATTTGTTTTATATTATTCTGTCATGGGTCTATCCTAATAAAGGTTATTCTGTCTGAATACAGGTTTCTGTAAACTCTGTTTCTCTGCTCAACCTTGAACTAATGATCCTATTCTACTTTTCTACAAATATCTTTTAGTTACCTTCTTCAATAGCACACACAAATCTATATCTTATCCTTCCAGATTCAAGCACATTTAAGCAGCATTTAAATAGAAGACTACACAACATATAGCAATAGTAACAAAGGTTGGTCTGTTAGGGGAAAATACCTAGATTACAAAATGGTCTTTGTTACTTTTTCCTTAAACATGTAATTTCACCTTCAATAATTCAGGTAAAAAGGTAATGTAAGACTAGAGAGAGAGTACAGCAAGTAGGATGGCTTCTCCTTCACTCAGCTGACTCAGGTTTGATTCCCAGGACCACATATGGTCCCCTGAGCACCACTAGGAGTGAACCCTTAGTGTAGAGCCAGCAGGAAGCCCTGGGCAGGACTGGGTATGGCCCCAAAAGAAAAAATAAAAATGCAGTCTAGTACATCTTTTAGACCATTTTATCCTTCATGTCTTTTTTCTTTTTTACTTTTTATTTTGAGTCTCTCAAAATAAGAAGTCATTACTATCTCGGGACCACGTTCTGTAAAACCTAGTCAACAAAGTTAGATAGTTCAATGCTTGGGCCCAGTGATACTCAGCTGCTTAGGCTCTTTCCTCCATTTCATCCACTAACTTTAATTTGTTTCAATGCTGACGATGAAACTCAGCGTCTCATACAGGCAAAGCATGCACTATAACATGGAGCTACTTCTGGCTATTTTTATTTAAGCATAATGGTTTTTTCAGTCTCAGTACTAAGAAATTCTCTGTTATAAAAAAATTGAGAAGCAGTATAGCAAAGTTTCCTGTGGATACAGTTTGGCTTCCTAAGACGCAATCTAGAGGCTGAACCAGACCATGAAAACTTCTGGTGAAAAACAAAGTTTTAAGAATCAAAAAGTGGAGACATGGACCCAACATAAGGAAGAAGGTCCTTCATTTAGTCATTGCCCTTCCTTTGGATAAGCTGTCAGGTACAGTATTCTGTATTACTCCTTGAGCCAGACAGAGACCCAGAGAACTAGAGTACATGTTTTCATGTGGGAACCCGAGGGTCCATGCCTGGTATAATAAGATCCCCTGAGGACTGCCATGGGTGATGCCAAACACTAAACTAAGAGTAGCCTCTGAGAACATCTGGGAGGATCCAAATTAAGATACAAAAATAAATATGTCAGCGAATATATAAATACCATTTGAAGCACATGTCTCGGTCCTCAAATGATAGTTTGGCCATCTAGGAGAGTAAATCCAGGTTCACACATGTGAAGCACTATTCAAGGTCAGCAGTCAAGTTAGGAGTTAGGACACTGCTATTTTGTTGTTGTTTTGTTTTGGGGGCTTACCCAGTGATGCTCAGGGGTTGATCCTAGTAAGCACTCAGGAATCACTCCCTGTCAGTGTTTGGGGGACCACATGGGATGCCCAGATTGAACCTGAGGAAGGCAAGCACACTACCTGCTGTACTATCGTTCCAGCTCAACACAGCTATTTTAAACATCCAAATATGCTTCTTTCATTGTCCCACAGTCTAAGGAAAGCAGTTGTCAGTCAGGTCTAGCATCTGAGTGCTTGCTCACCTATGTCTCTTTGGGCCTCCCTGGAAGCAATCTGGCATAACAGCTGCAGATAACCAGGGTCTTCATATAGGCAGGATATTTTCAGTGAGCTGTTAAACTTTCTAGAAACATTAACAGAAAGTTGGTTGCACCATTTTAATGCTGTGTGTTATATAAATTACTTTAAGGTTAAATAAAAATTTAAAAGTTAAAAGGTAATGGAAATTTGACCAGTGCATGCAAGGGAAACAAAAGTCCATAATTTTAAAAAGATGAAACAGATTCAAGAAGACTATATGATCTTCAAAACCCAGGTCAGGCTAAATCCTCAAAAGCTTTCTTCATAGCCCACATTCCCTTTCTGCTTTTAAGGTAATTAATGTTTTTTCTACAAGACATGAAAACTTTCAATCAATAATAAACCTCAGAGACTAGAATATAGATGGGAGAGTGCTAGGAAAGGAACTGAGGGGACCTGAAGGCTGACAAGAAGCAACAGATGAACAAAAGATGAAGATCTTGAGCACACAAGTGGTGCAAAGGGAAATACTAGTGCACACCAAAGACAAGGCCATTAGTTAATGGATAGCAGGGGCAGAGTGGAAGGAAGGGACATTGGACCAGCGGACATAGGATTGGGCACATGAGCAGTGTGGCAGGTAGCATCTTTTATTATCAATATCAAAAATTTGGCCAATATTGCAATTTGCCACCTAAAATATTTTTTGTATATATACATATATGTAATATACACACGATTGCTTTAAATGCTATTATTTGACCAAAGAAATTCAACTTATCTTTGCCAATGATTCTATCATTGGCTTAAGGATAGAGACTAAGGGGTCCTGGTATGCAGAAACAACCAAAACTTTGCTTCATGTCATTTCCCTACTGCCATTCCTCAATTACTCTCTATGTTTGTGTTTAATACAGATATTAGCATATTGCATTTTGAAAAGACTGAACAGAGTAAGATGACAGATTATTTAAAGGCAAAGGCAGACTGCCCCTTGGATGGGAATCAATTTGAAGGGTATGTTAAGAGCATGACAGACATAGCTTAAGGGAGAAAAATATAGAGTGGTCTTTGCATTTATAGTTTAAAAAGAAAAGAAACAGGGGTCTGGAGGGATAGCCCAGCGGGTAGGGCGTTTGCCTTGTCTTGCCTGTGCCGGCCCAGGTTCGATCCTCGGCATCCCATATGGTCCCCTGAGCACTGCCAGGAGTCATTCCTGAGTTCAGAGCCAGGAGTAACCCCTGAGCATCGCTGGGTGTGACCCAAAAAGGAAAAAAAAAGAAAAGAAACAGATTTCTGTTATATCTCTAAAATGTAGTACAACTCTATGATTATTAGACTGCAACCAAGAATGACAAAGTTTTTTTTCAAAATGTTGTTCAACATTTTAAGATGATGTTTATTTGCTAGTGATCAAAGTAAACTCTTATGCATAGAATAACAAACCATTGCTTTTTCCCCCAGGTTATATTATCAGTGTGATTTCTAGCTTTCCCGCCTCGTATTTGTCAAAATAATCCTGCATTAGGTAACAAGGAATCTCTTCTCTATTTGACTCACAGACATGGGGCAGAGCTGCTACTGGCTCTCCCTGTGCCCAGTTGCTCACGAGGCGTCCAGGAAGGATGGCAGGTTCTAGCCCTGGCCCGCCACCCCAGCAGAGACTCTCAACAAGCCAGATGACTCCCCACTCCATGAGGACCTCCATTTTCCACATCCGGACTTCCCTCTCGGCAGAACTCCACCCAGCAGACCAGCCTATCACAGCCTGGCTCATGGAGATACACCCTGCAGCAGTCTTGTTTAAATCCGGCCCAGGTATGCTGCTCCAGAGACTCACAGACATGGGGCAGAGCTGCTACTGGCTCCCCCTCTGCCCGGCTGCTCACAAGGTGTCCAGGAGGAATGGCGGGTTCTAGCCCTGGCCCGCCACCCCAGCAGAGCCTACCAACAAGCCAGAAGACCCCCCCATTCCATGAGGGCCTCCATTTTCCACATCCGTACTTCCCCCTCGTCAGAACTCCACCCAGCAGACCAGCCTATCACAGCCCGGCTTGCGCGCCGTTTGAGGCCGTGCAGTTCATCAATAAATGTTGGATTTAGAGGTGACTACAAGAGTATGCCACCTGCACGGCAGAGCCTGGCAAGCTACCTGTGTCATATTTGATAAGCCAAATACCAGTAACAATTATAGACCTCATTCCGGAATGGATTGAGGTTCTTTATGTTCCTGGAGCAAGCAGGTGCCCTTGGGCTCTACTAGCATGGGACAGGACATATGGAGATGTTCCTGGTGCCCACTCGAGCAAATCGATGATGAACGGGAAGACAGTGATTTCTAGCTACTTCCACTGGTCTCTATTTTGAGGCTGTCTGGTCTCACAATGCATTAATATTTATGGAGTGTCAGTGCCCATACTATTGCTCCTGGCAGGAATTAGAAACTTACCTGGATTCATCAAAAAACAGATCTAACTCTATTTCAGGAATAGCCAACTCCAAGGAAATCTAGCATAATTCTAGAGATACAAAACCAAAAAAAACAAAGGAGCACAAATTGCATGAAAACTGTAATCTTAAATAGATCTCTGGCATGTGAATCTTGCCAAAATGAAATAGACAAGTAATCTATTGAATTAGAGAGACTTCTATTGTGAAGTATATCATAGCCTATCTTTAAAAGTTCCTGGATTAATTATTGGTCATACTCCCACCAGGAAAAGCAACCAGGCTGAGAAAGCTGTGCACCTTGTTAGTAAGGTAAGTTTCCCAATATCCACTTCAGAATAGATACGGTGAAGAAGGAAAAAAGGTAAAGGTAGATTTTTCCCACCCCATACTGGAGTCAGGAACCACAAGTAAATACATATAAGAAAGCCCTTCTCTAAGAGAAAGATCAGGACCTTTAGCAAAAGCACAGTCCCTCTCTCTCTCTCTCTCTCTCTCTCTCTCTCTATCTCTTTGTCTTTGTCTCTCTCTCTGTCTCTCTCACTCTCTTCTCTTACACATTGTGGCTTCAATATATACATTTATGGATTACCATGTATATCCCTTTGCCTACATTCAAAATGCTAACTTCTAGGCTGGTATTACTATTTCCAACCATTATTAACACTCTGGTCCCCTCTTTGATTCACCTAGCCTCTACTCCCATGCATTTGTGGTAGATTCCACCCACTGACAAGCCCTCCTGATCCATGTTCTGCCTGAGAGAAAGAGAGAAAAGAGAGAGAGAAAGAAGAGGCAAATGCCTGCCATAGAGGCAGGCTGGGGGAGGGAGAAGGGAAATGGGACACTGGTGAAGGGAAATGTGCATGGGTGTAGGGATGGTTCTGGAACAATGTATGACAGAAACCTATTCACGAACAATTTTGTAATTGTATCCCTCACAGTGGTATAATAAAATTTGAAAAATGATAAAATAAAAATAAAAATAAAGCACATTCTTTACCAAGAACTGGGAATTGTCATGATATTGTGCCAGTTAGCCAGGAAAGAGTTACCATTCATGATCTAAAGAAGCACTTAAAAAATAATTAACCAGAATTCTGATCTTACAGAAAATTTTCACAGCAAAAGATTCTCTTCTTAGCTGTATTATATAACATTACTGTAAGCCGTGGTTCATACTTATTTTGAATGGCAGCAAGATTCAATATATTATTTGGTGCTATTTCCTGGATGACATATTCTATCACTGATTCATTCAGTGATAGGCATTTCAATTCAGTGATTATATTGAGTCAGGACCACCACGGTGATGTTACTATATGAAGCTGATGACCATCTGAGGGTAACCCAGGCAACTTCATAACCCATTTATACAATATTCTTTGAATATGTATTCAGAATGTATGTGAAGATGTTATTAAGAATCTCCTTTATATTGACAAAAATTATATGTTATTTTCTTACCAAATTAATTTGTGAAATACAAAATATTTTTAGCATTTGTATTTGCCTTTAACTTAAGTTTTTCTCCCATCACTTGTATGAGAATGATGTTATCCATTCGCCATCAGGCAAAACAAAGTTAGCTCACATAAAAATAACTATGAAATGATGTTCAAATTGTATTCTAAAGGTTCTTTTTGGCTTTTGAACTGGAAAAAATGGGATATTGAAGCTCTTACTCTGCTTTTCTTGGAATGACTTACAAGTCAGGAATCATTTGGAGAATCAAATAAAAATGCTGAAATTTTTTAACATAAAAATTTCCCCTGAGAATGTCATTAAAGTGTGCAAGATTCCTTTGGTTCCAGGCCATCAGTGAATTACAAGTTCTGAAAACACAGCAGAAGAAAGGCTAGTTGTAATGGTGGTAACAACCTGATTTAAAGTTCTCCTTAGAAATTTGCTATAGTTGTAAGAATTTTTAAACTTTTTTAAAATTTTCACTCTAAAATTTTGAAGTCTTTAATTTTAGTGAGTCCGGGTTACATTTTGCTCGTTCCTTGTTAATTCAGATCAGAAACATATTTATATCTATGGTGCATTTACACTTCTGTGGAATCCTCATGCCCAAATTTCACTTACGGCTTCAGCCAGCTATTGTTCATTTCTGAAAGTTGTCAGGTCTATTTTTTGTGTATGCTATAAGTATTCCATTTTATTCCATTTTATGTGATTGTCAAATTTTCTCAATACCATTAGTGAAAAGATTATCTTGGTAATTATGATGCCTTTGTAAACTCATTTTCAACAAAGTCATCATAGTAACCAAGATATATAGAATAAAATGGTTTCGGTGTCCAGAATATATAAGTGACTCACACATACTATTAAATAGCAAAATACAAATGATTTAGAAATTGGCAAAGACTTTATAAGGCATATTTATAGTGACAAATAAGAGGCTAAAAGATATATGAAAAGAGATTCAATACCACTAATCACCAATAAAATGCAAGTAAAAATCTCATATCTTGCATATCTGCAAAACAAAAATAATGTTGTCACATCCTGCAATGCTAATAGCTTTCTCCTGGCTGTGCACTCAGGAATTACTACTGGCAGTCAGTGCTCAGGTGACCATATGAGATGCCGAGGATCAAACTTGGATCTACCACATGCAAGGCAAAGCCCTACTCGTACTATTGCTCTGGCCCCTAAAAAGAATTTTTATTATAAAAAATCAAAGGGTAACAAATATTAAAGAGAATGTGTAATGAAGGAACCCTGTGCAATGTTCTTAAGAATCTATTCCATGTAGTCACTATGGAAAATAGTACAGAGGCTCTTTGAACAATTAAAATATTACTAATATGGTCTAGCAGTCCTTCTTCTGGGAATATATATATCCAAAGGAAATAATATCAGTATTTTAAGAAGATGCAAGAACTCACATGATAACTGACACTTTAGTCATGACAGAAAAGAAACATAATCTCAATGCTCATTGGCAAAAGTAAAGGAAAAAGAGAGAAGTTAAAGAAACAGTTTGACAAGTGCTGGTATGGATGCGGGAGAAAGGGACCCTCATTTATTGTTGGTGAAAATGTCAACTGGTACAGCCTTTTTGTAAAACAATATGGACTTCCTCCAAAGACTAGAAATTGAGCTCCCATTTGACCCAGCAATACCACTCCTGGGAATATACTGTGGGAGGTCAAAAACACACAGTGGAAACACTATCTACACTTCTATGCTCATAGCAGCACTATTCACAATATTAAGAATCTGGAAACAACCAGAGTACCTAAGAACAGACGACAGGATAAAGAATCTGTGGTACATCTACACAATGGAATACTATGCAGCTGTTAGGAAAATGAAGTTATGCAATTTGCCTATAAATGAAGGGGATCATGCTGAGTGAAATTAGCCAGGGGGGAAGGACAGATATAGAATAACTGTATTTATTTGCCGTATATAAAAAAACATTATATGACCAATATCCAAGCCAGACAAAACATGGATCAGGAGGTCTTGTCAGTGGGTGGAATCTACCACAAATGCGTGGGAGTCAGAGGCTATGTGAGGCAGAGAAAGGAACAGCGTACTAATAATTGGCAGAAATGATAATAACAGTGTAAAACTGAGCATTGAATATAGGCAAAAGCATATATATGATAAGCACTAAATGTATTCAGTGCAAGCCACAATGTGTAAGAGAATGGGAGAGAGAGAGAGATGAAGAGAGAGAGAGAAGCAAAAATTGTCTGCCATAAGCTCAGGCTGGGGGAGAGTGGGAATCAAGGGACCTTGGTGGTGGGAAATGGGCACTGGTGGAGGGATGAGTGCTCGAACACTGTGTGACTGAAACCCAATCATGAACATTTTTGTAATTGTATATCTCAAGGTGGTATAATAAATTTTTAAATATAAAGCATTTAATCTCAAAAAACAAAAAAAAGAAGAAAGAAAGAAAGAAAGAAAGAAAGAAAGAAAGAAAGAAAGAAAGAAAGAAAGAAAGAAAGAAAGAAAGAAAGAAAGAAAGAAAGAAAGAAAGAAGGAAGGAAGGAAGGAAGGAAGGAAGGAAGGAAGGAAGGAAGGAAGGAAGGAGAAACGGAGGGAGAAAGAAAGGAATAATTCCAACAATTGGTAAATACACACATGAATTCAGAGGGAAGAGGGCATTATTCTAACAGAAATAATTGTGACAAATATTTTTGATGCCACTTTTATGTGAAATTCAAACAAATAAATATGGCTGAACACTAAGTGATGAGTGTTGGTCGCCAGCAACTTAGAGATGGGAAGCAGGGAAAGATGATCCATCAAGTAATACACACTTTTAGTTAACACATATATGAGGTGATCGGGACATAGTGCGAATGTTTCCAAGCACACCTGACATACACCAACCCAGGTTCAATTTCCAGCACCCCACAGTCCCCGGAACCTCACTGAATGCAATCCTGGAGGGACCCTGAGCCACAGGAGTTGTTCAGTATCCCTGTCACTGTAAGGCCAGAGCAGCATTGCATCATCAGGCCTTTGAGCTGAACTGATCTCAAAATCGGTGGAGAATCAAGAGTGTTCTCCCCATCTGCCTAAGCACCACTTGGGAGGTGTCTGCCACCCCTGCAATGGTAACCAAAAATGAGAACCTAGTGCCAGCTTGGTCATAATTAATAATTTACTGTACATTTGAAGTTTTCTTTTATATTTATTGGGTTTGGGGGACACACCACCTACACTCAGGTCTTACTCTTGGCTCTGTGCTCAGGGACCACCTGAGGAACTCAGGGGACCATTTGAGATGCCTGGGATCAAACCCGTTTCTCTTCATATGCAAGACAAACAGCCTATCTATCAAAAATCTATCTCTGGTTCTATATGTGAAGTTTTCTAGATCTCAAAATAACTATAGGAGGCACAGAATACGACTTTGATAATCGTATTTAGTTTACAATATATGCATATACCAAATTATCATGGTGCATACCTTAAATATACTCTATTGTCAATCTCATAATGATTAAACTGGAAGGAGAGGGGAAAATATTACTTGTCACTTGTCTTCCCATGTTCATCGATTTGCTTGAGCAGGCGCCAGTAACGTCTCCATTTTTGGGAATGAGGTCCATTATTGTTACTGTTTTTGGCATATTGAATACACCATGGTAAGCTTGCCAGACTCTGCTGTGGCTCTGGGTTCATCCCAGAGGTCCCAGTCTTTTTTCTATGCCGGACCATCAACCATCCAGGGCCCATGGGGCAGAGCCCTGGGCATAGACAAACATCTGATCTAAGAATTTTTGCAGTGGAATAAATAAAACTGAAAAATGAGAAAAGTTACTTTCCAAGGAATTTGATTTGGGTTTGTGTTTGGTTGCTCACAGACAGAGGAGGCCATTAAGAGGCAGAGGGCAGAGGGTGTCACTAGGATATGCTGGAAGGAAACTGAGCTCATTATTGAATACAAGAAAGGCAATGGCAGCTGAGAAATCATACCTACAGGTAGAATAAAGGCATAAAGAATCAGATAAGTGATAATCATGTTCGTAGTTGCTAACACCTTCACATGCAATGTGTGGATTGCCTAATACTGAGAACAGCATGGGAAGAACTAGGTAACTATTTCCTAACCATAAACTCCTGGTTGAATTTTGAGCATTAAACAGTCACAGCTACCTACCCAACAAGGGAGGTGAGGGAACATAAATGGTCAGAATATTTACTGACGCACTTCAGTTTAACTGTTACATACTTTATATACCTTATTTTAATGACATTTTTTATATCTGAACTAAATAAAAGAAACTTAAAGTATAAAAATATGTTGTTTGTAATCAAGTAACCATAATTAATATAATGTGCAAACCCAAATTACTAGATCTTAGATTGCTACTATAATATAGGGTTTATAAATTTTATTCCATACAATGCAATAATTTAAACAGGATAATTATATTTTCATAGGGGCCGGAGCGATAGCCCAGCGGGTAGAGCGTTTGCCTTGTACGCGGCCGGCCCATGCTGGCCTGGGTTCAATCCCCGGAATCCCATATGGTCCCCTGAGCACCGCCAGGAGTAATTCCTGAGTGCAGAGCCAGGAGTAACACCTGAGCATCGCCGGGTGTGACCCAAATAGAAAAATATATATATATTTTCATAATCATTGTGTTTTTAGCTATTCCTGGAAAATTTAATCTTTGATGGCTTCTCTCTTAAAAAAGTTTTGGTAAAATTACTTAGAAGATATCAAGATTACAGGGCCAAAGCGACAGTACAGTGGTATGCCTTACATACAGCTGATTCAGATCCAGGCCCTGGCACCCCATCTCATTCCCCCCCCAAGCCTTCCATATTTATTTCTGAGCACAGAGCCAGGAGTAAGCTCTGAGTACTTCTGGGTCTGGCTTCCCCAAAACATCTTAAAAAAAAGCCTTCAAGGTTGTTCTTAAGCATGTATAAATCAATTTTAATGGTATTTAAAAATTTCTTTAAAATGGATTAAATAAACAAAAAATATCAGAGATCAGACAATCTTCTCCTAACACCACCTATAACAAGATTTTGAGGAGATAAAATTAAAATGAGTTTTTACTGATTAGATGACTAAGTGATGTTTTTATCTATGTGTATACAAACCTGAGTTTGCATTTGATTATTATTTTAGGAAACCAAGTAATTCAACTCAATGCAATTATAATAATATGGAACAATTTTCTCTTTTAGTATTTCCCACTAATTGCCCTCTCTGTATTCAACATTAAGTTGTATATAAATTATAATGGAACATTTTAGGATACTGGATATGACTTCATGCGGTAACAAAATAATGTTGATTTGGTAGTATTTGTGATAATTCAGTTATCCTGTAACTATGAAAATTAAGTTATTTTAGCATGTTATTACTGGATGTATTAGCACAAAAATTTAAGCTGGGTTTCTTTTTTTTTAAGATTGGCCACTTAAAATTATAAAGACCGGGCCGGTGCCGATAGCCCAGCGGTAGGGCTTAAGCCTTGCACTTGGCCGGGCTGTGCTGGACTGGGTTCGATCCCTGGCATCCCATATGGTCCCCCGAGCACCGCCAGGAGTAATTCCTGAGTGCAGAGCCAGGAGTAACCCCTGAGCATTTCTGGGTGTGACCCAAAAAGAAAAAAAATTATAAAGACCTATGGACTTCTATTGTAAAGGGTTTTCTATATAAAAATTATTAATCAAAACTTTTCAAAATATCCAAATAGGGTCAGAAAAATAATTTAATTGGCTGAACTGAAACTTTAAATGCAGGATACTCAGGTTCAATTCCCAGCAATGTTTGGTTCTTCAAGTGAACGCTGGGATTGACCCTTGAGTGCCTAGTGGAGAGTAGCCCCCTGTGCAATAATGAATGTGTCCCCCAAATCAAAAAAATAAAATACACAGAGGCCAGAGCAATAGCACAGTGGGTAGAATGTTTGCCTTGCACACAGCTGACCTGGGTTCGATCTCCGAATCTCATATTATCCCCTGAGCAATGATTCCTGAGTGCAGAGCCAGGGGTAATCCCTGAGCATTGCTGGGTGTGGCCGAAAAAGCAAACTAAAATAAAATATGAAAGTAATAATTCTTATAAGCATAATAGGTAACACATGATAAATATGTTACGGAATATTCTCAATTTTGTTTGCTTATGAGTCACACCCAAAGGTGCTCAGGAATTATTTTCAGTTCAGTGCTTGGGACATCCCCAGCAATGCTCAGGATATGTGCAGTGCTGGGAATGTAACGTATGCTTCCTGCGGAGAGCATACGCTCAGCTCTTTGAACTACTTCTTGCAACCAGGAACTTTTCTTATAAACTTAACAGGAAATTTTACATACCTGTATTGTCAATTCATTTGGAGAAAGGAGACCAGACTCTCTAAAGGGGAAAATGACAATGTCTTCAAAAATGGTGCTTGGAAAACTGCATAGCCACTTGCAAAGATAACTGACTAGATGGTATTATTTTATTCTACTCACGAAATCAATTAAAATGTGAATATAAGGCCTTAAAACATAAAATCCCCAGAAGAAAACAAAAGCTATAAACTTCTAGGCATAGGGGCTTGGCTACGTCTTTTTCAATCTAACTCCAACAGTATAAATATCAAAATTAAAATAACTAACT
The DNA here is from genome assembly GCA_021461705.1 of Cryptotis parvus. NCBI lineage: Eukaryota > Metazoa > Chordata > Mammalia > Eulipotyphla > Soricidae > Cryptotis > Cryptotis parvus. The sequence goes on along the minus strand of JAJIBD010004586.1, from coordinate 18,171 downwards.
ATAGTTTCAAAAAGCTAAAAAGAAAGAAAATAATAAAATGAAAAGATAACTTCCTAAATGAGAGAAAAGATCTGTATCTCATACATATGATAAGAGGAAAGTATCCAAATAATAAAGAACTCAAACAATTTAATTGTAGAGAATTCAATTTCAAAATGAACCAAAGATCATAATAAAAGTTTTTCCAAGGAAGACATGCCCATGGCCAATAAGTATATTAAAGGATGTTTACTATCACTAAATATAAAATAAAATATGTATAAATCATAACTACAATGATATAATATCTCACATTTATCAGAGACACTATTTTCAAAAAAGACAAAAATAGTATAATAAAAATGGAGAAAAGAGAGTGTTTTGCACTGTTAGTGAGAATGTAAATTTAGGCCACCATTATGAAAAAAGTATAGAGAATTCTCAAAAAATATTAAAAATAAAATCATATGATTCATAAATACTACTTTATATGTAACTAAAAACATTACAGTAATCACTCAAAAATGATATGCAGCCCCAAGTTCATCGAAGTATTATTTACAATTCTTAATCACTTGATCACTTGAATCACTTGAATCCGTTATTCATCGATTTGCTCGAGCGGGTGCCAGTAACATTTCCATTGCACCCTATCACGTGCCAATGTAGCCCAATGGCATCTGGTTGATTCAGGAATATGAAGAACCTCAAACCATTCCTTCAGGGTCTTTACAAGGAAGTCTGATCATCTTGTAGGTGGGCGGCCACGTGATCTTTTGACATCCCGTGGGATCCAGTCGGTAATGGCTCTACTCCAGCGGTTGACTCCAAATCGCATTACATGTCCAGCACATCTGATTTTCGATGCCTTGGCAAACGAGACAGCATCCCTAATTCTGGAATAGCGACAGAGGGCAGAACTCCGGATTCCTTCTCTCACTTGAGTGAGGCGTGATATTCCAAGCATAGCTCTTTCAATTCCTCTCTGGGAGACCCAAATAGCATTCTCATCCTGCTTTCGTAGGGCCCAGGTCTCTGAGGCGTATGTTAATGCAGGGAGAACGGTGGAGTCAAACAGATGTGCCTGGAGCCGGAGGTTCTTTGTCCTTTTAGCTATTTCTTCGATGCCTTTGAAAGCATTCCATGCCGCTCTCTTCCTCCTGCACAGCTCAGGTTTTAGGTCGTTCATCATGTTGATTTCTCGACCTAGGTACACATACCTGCTGCATTCAGAGATGTTTGTTCCATTGAGAGTGAATGGGGCCTCTGGAACTAGTTCATTCTTCATGAACATAGTTTTCTTTAGATTCAGCTGTAGACCTATCTTTCCACATTCTCGGTCAAAGTCAGCCAGCATTTGTGCCGCTTGGCTAATGTTTGGTGTTATTAGAACAATGTCATCAGCGAAGCGGAGGTGGTGTAGTTGCCGACCATCTATCTTCACTCCCATTCCTTCCCATTCTAATTGTTGCATGATGTTCTTAATATAAGAAGACAATTTTACTGTTCATCAATGGATGAATGGACAAAGATACTAATATATGTATATATGTATATATGTATATATGTATGTGTATGTGTGTATCTGCGTACATGCGTACATGCATATATGTGTATATATGTATACGTAGATACGTGGATACGTGGATACATGTGTAATTGTGTATGTGTATATGTGTATGTGTATGTGTATATGCATATATGTGTATATGCATATAGCGATGTGCATGTGTATACATGTATGTGTATACGTGTATACATGTGTAATTGTGTATATGTGTATATTTGTATATGTGTATATGTGTATGTGTATGTGTGTATGTGTGTATGTGTATATGTGTATATGTGTGTATATTATACAAACAACTTAATAGTATTTGCAATGTAATAGTATTCAGACACTAAAAACAAATTAATTATCGTTATTTGTATCAACATGACTGGACCCTTAAGGCATTATGCTAAGTGAAATAAATCCAAAAAAAGAAAAAGAAATACAATATGTCTCACTTATGTGTGAAGTATAAAACAACAACAACAGCAATAAAAATATGCTCAGAGATACAGAAAACAGATGGAAATTTGCCAGAGGAAAAGGAGAAAAAGGTAGAGGAAGTCAAAGTTGGAGGAAGTCAAAAGTACAAAATCCAGGTATTAAATACATAAATCGTGTTCTATGAAACATGATAACTAGTCATTCTGTGGTGTGTTTGAAAGTTGCTGAGAAAAAATCAGACAAGTTCCCATCACAAGAAAAACTGACTATTAGGTGATAGATAATAATTAAATTCCTTTTAATTGTTTCTTTACGTATATAAAAAATGAAAATCATTGTGCTGTCTGCCAGAAACCAATATACTATTTGTCAATTATATAACAATTGAAAAAGCTATATGCAAATATAAAACTATTATCCTATGTACATAGTAGCAAATACGTTTCTAAGGTTTATATGATATTGGTGCATTACAGAACAGCAACTTTGACTATCAAAACAAAGGTTTTCTTACATTTCTCACATTCCTTACCAAATAATAAATTTAAGCTCATAGAAGTTTTTTTGTAACTGTTGGTCTTGCCTATAGAATAGAAATGGAATGTTATTCCTTTTTTTAAATTGCTACCCAATGTATTTTATTTCAGATTATCTTACTTTCAGTGTAAGGAAAATATTCTATAATTGCATTGATTCATTGTCTCTCCCCAAGTAGGGGAAATCAAGGAAACAAAGACTTGCATTGATTTGCACCCAACTCACATTGTACTTAGCAAAAAAAAACAAAAAGAAGAAACTGTGATCATATCTAGAACCATCCATCCTCGAGTCTACCTTCACTTTTATTGAGCCCTTAACACTTTCTCCTTATAGTAATTACCCATTTTCATTTTCTGCTGCATTTGGTGGTAAAAGGCAAAGTGGTGGAGGACAAAGAAGAGTAAAGTTAAAATAAATAACAAAAAACATTTTCAGATTCAAAGGGAATGAACCTGGTTTATATAGAAACCAAAAAATGTCTTTACCAAACAGAATGAGATCTGTGCTGAGTCTGTGCTAACTCATTTAGATTACAGTGGGGGAGAAGAGAGCTATTACTGCTTTTACTCAGATACAAATTTTAATGTTTTAAGTGCAAAGGTAAAATTATTTAAAGAAAATCTCTAAAATTGCTAGCAATCTTTATATCTTTATTGTGGCTAAACATATTACATTCAATATTACCCTTTGCTATCAGTCTCCAACATAATGCAAACAACAGGAAATTTTAGGAGCACCAAGTAAAGAGAAGACTCTGCATCACACTTGTCATAGACGTTAAGATGAACTCCCTTACTCTGGTGTGCCTAGCTAGTGGAAGTGGTTTTGAAAGCATACCCACATGGAACAGGAGATGGAGCTCTTCACTAACAGGAGCTCAAGGTACCGCCCAGCTCTCAGGATTAAATTCATTTACTTTAGCCTGTAAAATTCAGAGACTCCTAGAAATTGGGGAGGTCTTGATGTCCCTGAATCATCAGTTTCATACATCAAAAAGGATCCACTGGGAGGAAATGCAAGTCCTTCTGGGCTTATAATAATGAGGACCTGAAGAAGAAGCTTGAGCTCTAGGACAGTGAATCCTCCCTCTGTCTGTCCCCCCTCCCTCCCCTCCCCTCCTCTCTCTCTGTCTCTCTCTGTCTCTGTCTCTCTCTCTCCTCCCTTCCTCACTCCCCACCGTCCTACTGTCCTCTTCCTCACCTCTCTCCTCCTGTTTGTGTATGTCAGAGGAAGACTGAGACCTGAGCAATTGACCCTAATCATCTCGAGTACAGTCTAGGCAAATAAAACTTTCGGACCCTTCCTCCCATCATAGTGCTTCATTCAAGTCTTTCATTATAGAAATAATTGAGCAGTGAGTACGAATAATCACTCACATTTGAAGCTAACCAAAAGTGTCCCTTTCTCCTGTTTATCCTTACTAAACATGTTCTAGTCTTCTTATTGTTCCTATATTGTTTTAACTTATTTTCCCGAGATCTTCTTCCACTTCTTTCTCTTTTATTATTCTCAAAAAATAAAATCATAGGAAATAATTTTAGATGTGAAAATATACTGCAATGGGAAGGAAGCAGAAAAGAAAATCCTTTTAAGCATTACTAGTTCTGAGAAAATACTGAAAAGACCAAAAAATATTTTCTACATCTGAATGTCAGATTTAATACCAAGTCACACTTAATTCCCCAGCACTTGACTGTTATTTATGTAGGTGAGCCCCACAGGTGGCTTATGTGATATGGGACGGGGAATGAGATAGTCACTTTCTCCCCAGTCACCTCTACCTCTGGGGCCCGCTTGGCAGGTTAAGAACTGATAAAGTCTGAAATGAGCCCCCTGCATGGCGTAGGCCTCAGCCCTACCAGCCCCATAAGGTGACCTTCAAGCCACACCTGATGTTCTCTTGATCTCTAGGCAAGGGAGTTGATTTCCCCCCCCGAGATTTCTCAGGGAACCATGGAAACAGGCTGGAGCCAGGAATTGTTCTCTGCACAAAAGGAAAGTCAGTCCTAGGCCTTACCCAGGGTTTCCTCAGGGTTCTTGTCTTCCTCGCAGAAGAATTTTCAGAAGTAGAAGAGAAGTGGCAGCTCTCACTGTGCCCAGCCTCTCATGAGGTGCCGGGTGGGATGGCAGGTTCTAACCCTGGCCCGCCACCCCAGAAGAGCCTCACAACAAGCCAGCCGACCCCACTCCATGAGAACCTCCATTTTCCACATCCGGACTTCCTCCTCGTCAGAACTCCAACCAGCAGACCAGCCAATCACAGCCCAGCTCATCGAGATCCACCCTGCTGCAGTCTTTTTTAATCCGGCCCAGGTATGCTGATCCAGAGACAGACATGGGGCAGAGCCTCACTGGCTCTCACTGTGCCCAGCCGCTCATGAGGTTCCCGGAGGGATGGCAGGTGCTAGCCCTGGCCCGCCACCCCAGCAGAGCCTCACAGCAAGCCAGCCGACCCCCACTCCAGGGACCTCCATTTTCCACATCCGACTTCCTCCTCATCAGAACTCCACCCAGCAGACCAGCCTATCACAGCCGGGCTTATCGAGATCCACCTGCTGCAGTTTCTTAATCCAGAAACGGCCGCTTTAATAAATGCTGGATTTTGAGATGACTACAAGAGTATCTACCCAACGGCAGGCCTGGAAGCTACCCGTGTCGTATTTAATATGCCAGATACCAGTAACAGTTATGACCTCATTCCCATATCCTGATGGAATGGTTTGAGGCTCTTTATGTTCCTGGAGCAAGCAGCCTGATGGAATGGTTTGAGGCTCTTTATGTTCCTGGGCAAGCAGGTTCCCTTGGACTCTACCTGCATGAGACAGGTCATATGGAGATGTTACTGGTGCCCGCTCGAGCAAATCGAAGATGAACGGGAAGACAGTGATACAGTGATACAGTGAGAAGAGAAGTAATCTATAAACAGAAACACCAGGCAGAGCTACACCAGGGGAGAGCTACTAGCTCTCCCCATTGCACTCCCTGCACTCCACTGACCACAAGGGGTCAGAGATGGAGAACAACTTCTGGCCCAAGCCCACCATCCTAAGAGAGCCTCAGAAGAACACTGAGGAACCCCCACACCATGCTGGCAGCAATTTTCATCATCCAGACTCCAAAGCTCCTCAGAGCTCCACCCAAGAGACTAAGCCAATCTCAAGCCCACCCTACAGAGACCCACCCTACAGAGACTCACCCTACAGAGACCCACCTTACAGAGACCCACCCTTCAGAGGAAAGTATTTCAAACCCAGAAATGCTTGAACCACAGACCTAGATACACCCAGACAGAGCTGTACCAGCTCTCCCCATTGATAATTCATCTGCAAATAACCAATAATATTCTACCCACCCTCCTCACAGAGCCCAGCAGCCTACTGAGAGTATACCACCCGCACGGCAGAGCCTGGAATGCTGTCTGACATGTATTTGATACACCAAAACCAGTATAATGAGGTTTATTCCCATTATCCTGAAAGAGCTCTAAATATGGCAGCACTAAGAAGGAAGAACAAGGTGAGGCTGATAAAATCTAAGGGCCAAACTAGGCTGACAAAACAAAGCAGGACTAAAATGACTGTCTGTACTTTCAATGCATGTATGCTGGTATTGGAAGCATATATTGAGGAACTGATGGTGCAAATTCAAAAGATCAAGTACGAAATCATTGGTCTGACTGAGAAGACGAGGTGTCAATCACATCACACAGTTTTTGAATAAGAAGAACTGTTCCTAGGAACATACGACAAAAAGAGGTATTGGTGGTATTGGTATCTTTGTCAACACAAACCTGGCCAAGAGGATTTATTCATTTGAATGCCTAACAAACCAGATAGGACAATTACACTTGAAAAGATGTGGTCCGCTACCAGAAGTTACTATCTTCATTGTCTACGCACCAACATACTCATAACAGGAAGAAGACATTGAGAAATTCTACATGGAACTGGAGGAGTTCTATAAATAAGATCACACCTTCTACAAGATCATAGTCAGTGATTTTAGTGTCAATATAGGACTGAGAAGATGGGGTGGAAAACTCCACATCGAGACCCATGGCCTACAATGGAAAGAACAGGGTGAGAGACTGAGTTCATCATGTCCACCAAGACCAATTATGGGAAGTCACAGTTCCAGAAGGCTAAATCGAAATGTTGAACATGGGAATCTCCTGTGGACAGTTCCACAATGAAATTGACCACATCATATTCAATCAATGGTTTTGCCTGACTCATCGCTGTCATCCCAAAATTCCAAACAGGATTGGACCACCATCTCCTTCGTGCAAAATTCTACTTCATGCAACAGGGAGAAAAGGCGAAAAAAGTTTAAGAAGAGAACCCCCCAGAATGACCACTAACTGGTAATTATTTTGCACCATTGTGGCAACATGGGAAGATGCCATCAATACAACCGACTGGTTCAACACCTCCATGATTGTGTGAAGAACGACAAAAGACAGAAAGCCACAAAAGGACAACTGTCTTCCAAAACTCTCTAGCTCATTCTCCAACGTGGCTAGGCGTGAGCCTCAGGCAACCAAATGCTAATGTCCAAGCTCACAAATCAGTGCAGAGAAGTCATAAATGAAGACCTCAAGAGAGAAGACCAGAAATACTGGCCGATGCAGCAAAAGCCGGGAAAAGTATTCACAATGCCCTCCTGTCCTTCACCAACTATAAGAACAAGATGACTGCCCTCCGAAGTCCTTCTGGATCTACCACATCTTCCAGAAAGGCAATGAAGAATTTTATCCATGACTTTTACTCAGATCTCTTTTATAGCCACGTCTACCTGCCCACATACAAAATTCCACAGGATGGATATGTCATTCCCAATGTTCTCCCTTCTGAAATCTGACATGCTATTTCATTGGTAAAGAAATGAACAGCACCCCGCCCAGACAGTCAGACCCAAACACCTAAAGAATCTGCCTTCAGTACTCATCAATACACTGGCTCGGCTCTTCACATGCTACCAATCTGAATGCAAGGTCCCTCCCCAATGGAAATCCAGCAGGACAGTTCTACTGTTCATGAAGGGAGACATCCACGACATTGGCAACTACCGCCCCATCTGCCTGTTGTCCATCATCTACATGCTGTTCACTTGAGTCATCCTGAACAGGATTAGCAGAACATTATGAAGGATAACCATGCGAACAAGCTGGCTTCCAGAAAGGATTCAGCACAATCGACCATATCCACATGATAACCAAGCTCATTGAGGTTTGTAGGGAGTACAAGATTCCGCTCTGTCTCATGATTTAAGAAAGCCTTTGATTTAAAGAAAGCCTTTGATTCTGTGGAGACTGAAGCAGTCATCGAAGCCCTAGCCAAACAGGGTGTTCAAACCCAATTCATCAAGATTCTTCATGAGTTGTATTGCAGATTCACCACCAGGATCTCACCATTCTATAAGGAAGTGACCATTGATGTCAAAAGAGGGATTCAACAGGGTGATACCATTTCACCAAAACTCTTCAGCACGACCCTTGAGAACATCATGCGACAATTAGAATGGGAAGGAATGAGAGTGAAGATAGATGGTCGACAACTACACCATCCCCGCTTTGCTGATGACATCATTCTAATAACACCAAACATTAGCCAAGCAGCACAAATGCTGGCTGACTTTGACCAAGAATGTGGAAAGATAGGTTTACAGCTGAATCTCAACAAAACAATGCTCATGAAAAACGAACTAGTTCCAGATGCTCCATTCACTCTCAATAGAACAAACTTCTCTGAATGCAGCACTTACGTTTATCTAGGTGAGAACTCAATATGATAAATGACCTAACACCTGAGCTGCGCAGGAGGAATAGAGTGGCATGGAATGCCTTCAAGAGCATTGAAGAAATAGCTAATCAGACAAAGAACCTCTGGCCTTGGGCACATCTCTTCCGACTCCACCATTCTCCCTGCATTAACATACACCTCAGAGACCTGGGCCCTATGAAAGCAGGATGAGAATGCTACTTGGGTCTCCCAAAGAGGAATCAAAAGAAATGCTTGGAATATCACTCCTCACTCAAGTGAGAGAAGGAATCTGGAGTTCCAACCTCCATCGATGATCCAGGGTCAGGGACACTGACTTGTTTGCCAAGGCATCGAAAATCAGATGGGCTGGACATGTAATGCGATTTGGAAACGACTGCTGGACTAGAACCTGTGTACAGACAGGATCCCTGGGATCTCAAAAGATCATGTGGTCACCCACCTACACGATGGTCAGACTTCTTTGTAAAGACCTTGAAAGAACAATTTGAGGCTCTTCGTATTCCTGGAGCAAGCAGATGCCATTGGGTTACACTGGCATGTGTTAGGGTCAAATGAAAACATTACTGGCACCCACTTGAGCAAATCAACGAATAATGGGATGTCAAGTGATCATGTGATCAAGAAGATGAGAAGTAAAGTAAAACAGATTTTATTATGGATGCTTTAGGATGGAGAAGGAGAAGGGAAATTGAAACTGATGCGCTCAAGGGATTATGAGGTCTGCTCCAAAGGTGGAGGCCTCAACTGATTTTCAAAGGGGGCTTTTATCTTCTTGGACTGGAATGCTCTGGAATCTTCCACTGGATCTGGAAGGTTGAAGGGGGCCGGGAGGTTAAGGTCTGGGCCGAAGAAGGTGGATCCAGTTTCCTCACTGTCTATTTTTGGTGAATGGGTCTCATCAAGTCTTGATACTTAGTTCCAAAAAGGTGACAGCCTTATGGCAACAGTTCACTGCCAGGAGGGAGGGGAAGGGAAGGGGGGAATCCCCATCTGCCTGCCTACATCATTATGAATTAAAAAGAATTAGCAACCCATATAGAGGAAAAGATTTCATGATATCTGAGCTGCGGCCATTACTTTGAATGGACATCATTGAGGTTCCCACTGGACATAATATGCTAGTCATGGGAGCCTTGAAAAAGAGACTTCTTAGCTAGTTCGCCATTATTCCATGAGGTCCACTTGGTCATGGAAGTAGTCTGAGGATAACAGCTGGGTTATATGTGATGAATGTAACATAGATCCCTGTTTGAAACAACTTGTCTCAGTGTTTACAAATGCAACTAAACTCCAAGGGGAGATGTACTGTGGTTCTAGCTCTGCAATCCTGCCACTAGGTTCTTGAGTCAGTGAAGCTAAGGCTCTTTTGGCAGCCTCTGGAGGGCAGTGTTCTCTTTACTTCTGAGTTAGCAGAGGTTTCTGAGTTTTCTTTAACTACTGAGGCAGTTAAACTACTGAAAAGGGACTTGATGGTTTATTATTTCTAAAAGGTTAAAAACATAACCCATAGTGAAAACACATTCCATGGAGAATCTGTAGTAGATGTGTGGTAAATGTTTTTGTAAAAGTCTCTGAAATTGTTTTGCCCTATAAATTGTATAAGGAAAGACAGTCCTGACAGCGTTCAATGAGACAGGAGACAGCTGCATGTGACGGGGCACAGAGAAGAAGGAGGGGAAGACTAATGGTCTGTGATAACACTGATCGGGAAAGACTTCTTAAAAATGGAGGGTTGACTTGAATTTTGAACAATGGATAGGATAAGTGAAAGGCAGAATTTCAAGCTGCTAAGAATAGTATTGAGAGGAAGCAAGTGAGAAAACCAAGGATTGAAAGGTCTTATATGAGTTTGGAATTGAGGAGTGTGAAATAATAAGACTATAATATGAAAGGAAAAGAGGAAGGATTTTCATAGTATTTTTTGCTTTTTCTATTTGGTGCTCATCCCTAATGGTTCATAGGATTTGTCCCTAAATTTCTTCTATAATATAGAGAAGAAAAGTGATAATGCTTTCATAGGTCTCAAAAAACTTTTCAGTTATAAAAATAACTCTTATGCTGGAGATTTAAAGCTGATCTGGAAGCTATTGGGCGTATATTTTCTAAAGATTATGTTTTTGTATATTCTAGTGATGGTGAACTTATTATGGAAAATGTTCTACTTCACTGAGCGCTTTGAATGATGTGACATTTAATTTGTGAAAGTCAACACTAGATGTTCTTATATTGAATAACATGACACTTTGAGGGAAATAGGTAATGAAAAGTACTCATTAGATGTACAATGCATGCAAAGTATATACCTAAGATATCATCTATCTATGAATAAATCCACCATTAATAAATTATATGTGATGTGCTGGGAGGCCTGTTAGAAGGAAACCATCTTAATGGAGATCAGCCAGTTATCTTGCAGTTTGGTGGTTACATTAGACACTAACATGAAAAATTACATTATATTTATTTTAAATCATTTAACTTAAAAAAAATGAAAAGAACAATCTGTGAACCTAGAAAGAAGAACTTCAGTGGTGTAATTTCTAATATAATCTCTGATAAAAATAATAATTACATTGTGTGTTTCATTTATAACTAGTAAAAGAAAGTAGGGTATCTTTTCTAGAAACATCCATGTAGCTTATTTAATAAGGCAATATCCAGTTATTTCCTTTCATATTGGCTGCAGAAAACCCTTACTAGTCACAACGTCTATATTAGTTTAGTGTTCCATATTTTATGTCCTATCATAGTAGTCCTACTTAATTTTTACACTATTATTATGAAAATTTCTATTAAAATGAATTTAAGAAAGGCCAGGGAGATAGTATGTGTTACCAGGGAGAGAGACAGTCACCAACTATTTGGTAAGGTGCATGTCCTGAATGAGCACCAGAACCCCTCCAGGAATGATCCCCAAGTGCAGAGTCAGAAGAAACCCTGAGCATACTGAGTTTAAGGTGTTACAGTTCTCCATTTTATATAGAGTGATTAAAAATATTTTCTGTTATACCACCATGAGATATACAATTACAGAGATGTTCATGTTTAGGCTTTAGTCATACAGTGTGTTCCAGCACCTATCCCTCAACCAGTGCCCATTTCCCACCACCAATGTCCTCTGATTCCCTCTCCCTCCTCCAGACTGTGTCTATGGCAGGCACTTTTCCTCTTCTCTCTCTCTCTCAATCTCTCTCTCCCACCCTCTTTTCTTAAACTTTGTGGTTTGCAATGCATACATTTAGAGGTTAATATGCATATCCTTTTGCCTACTTTTAATGCACAGTTCTATGCTGTTATTATCACTTACAATAATTATTAGTACACTGTTCCTTTCTCTGTCTTCTAACCTCTGACTCCCACACATTTGCAATAGATTCCACCTACTGACAAGACCTCTTGATACATGTTTTGTTTGGCCTTGGATATTGGTATCATGCTATATTTTTATATCTCAAATAAATGTAGTCTTTCTATATCTGTCCTTTTCCCTCTGGCTAATTTCACTCAGCATGATCTTCTCCATGGTCATCCATTTATAGGCAAATTTCATAACTTCGTTTTTCCTGACAGCTGCATAATATTCCACTGTGTAGATGTACCAAAGTTTCTTTATCCAGTTGTCTGTTCTCAGGCACCCTGGTTGTTTCCATATTCTGTCTATTGTGACAAGTGCTGCATGAACATAGAAGTGTAGATGGTGTCTCCACTGTATGTTTTTGGCCTCCCAGGGTATATTCCTAGGAGTAGTATTGCTGGGTCAAATGGGAGCTCAATTTCTAGTCTTTGGAGGAATACCCATATTGTTTTCCAAAAGGCTGTCCCAGTTGACATTCCCACCAACAATGGATCAGAGTCCCTTTCTCCCGTCACCCACGGCAGCACTAGCTGTTCTTGCTCTTTTGGAATTTTATATAGAGTGATTTTTTAATTTCCTCTAAGTATGATCTGAATGTGACTATGAAACCTATAAATGAATTCTGTAAACCTGAAGAATAGCAAGTGGTTTCCTCCAGCTACATAAAAGTGTAACTATTTGCTATTGATAGAGGAGAGATTTAAAAATAATTACAAAGCTGTTAGCAATTCTTAACTTTCCATGTGACTATATCTGCAGCCAATCTGACTATCATTAAGTAGATTAATTCGAAGATGATTCTAGAGAAAAGTTACCTTTTATAGAAAGATATATCTTTAAATATGTGATGGAAATAGTTTTTTGAAAAGCATTTGAGAGCTCTTGAAATTTAAAGTCCATGAAATTCTTCTTATCTAAGAAAATAATCAAAGTACTAAGGAGTTATGTTCTTAGCATCACCTAGAGGGTTTGTAGCTCAGGCATAACTGGAATGCAATAAAACATGTTTTTTTGCTTGCTTGCATTTGTCTTTTGTTTCCTTTTTTCAAATGCTAGCAAATTGCTGACCTTGCATTTGGGAATTCTTGTTTGAAACAAATTTAAGGACTGATGTAGCTTGGATTGCTATAGTAAAGTTTACATGTTGATATATAACAGGCTGATGTCTATTAGAACTGGAAAAATAAGTGAAGGTAAATCCTTTAAATCATGAAAATATGTTGTTATGCAACTATATACCATTAAGTTCTACTTCTATGTTTATCCTTCCAAGTGGTGTGAAGAAAGGTGTGTTCTGCTGAACTGTATCTAATACACATAACTCTTTTACAAAATTAATATGGAATGCAAGGTATTCAATTGATCTTTACAGAATTCTCTTCCAGAGATAGGTAACAGAGTCTTCAGTGAAAACACTTTTTTAACGGCAAAATTGATTTCACCCCCAGGTCAGTCAGGATCTCCCATAGTGCTCCAGACAGTCTAGGGTGGCCTCCTGAGGGGCCAGAAGGGTCTGCCTAGGGCTAGAGGTCTCTGTTTTCCATTTCATTAACTCCAAGCTAGGAAGATGCACTCAGAACTGCACCATTGTTTCCCCAGGTCAGTCAGGAGAACTGACTTGAGAATGGGGACAATCTCTGCCAGAAGTTATGGGAAACAGCAAAAGTGATATTAAGAGTAAAGTTCATAGCTATGCAAGCATTAGTCTGGAAGAAAGAAAGAGCCCACATAAATACCCTACCAGCACAGCTTGAGAAACAGAAAAATGACCAACAAAAGGGCCTAAAGTAAACAGGAGAAAAGAAATTATAAAATTAGAGCATAAATCAATGAATATGAATTTAAGATATCAAGCTCTGATTCAGTGAAAAAATAAACAGGACTGAGAAACCACTAGCGATACTCACAAAGAAAAAAAAGAACCCTGATTAACTAAATAAAAATGAAAGAGGAGATATCTCAACAGATAGCACAGAAATTCAAAGGATCATTACAGATTACTCTGAGAATCTTTATTCCACAAAACAAGAGAAATGAATAGATTTTTGGATTCCTATAACTTCTCAAGGATGAACCAAGATGATTTAAAATACTTGAACTGACCTATAACTATAATAAAACTGAAATGTTAATCAATAGTTCTCTCAAAAAAAAAACACAGGCCTAGATGGATTCATAAATGAGTTCTTCCAAACCCTTAAATAAGGCCTATTGCAAATCATTTTCAGGCTCTTTAAGGAAATCAAAAATCAGAAACACTCCCAAATAGTTTCTACTTTCTTCTTTGATACCAAAATCAGACATATAGAACAACAAAGGAGAAATTGGAGAACAATATCTATGATGTACATACGCAAAATCCCTCAACAAAATATTAGCAAATTGAATAAAAATACATCAAAGTTATCATACATATGGGCCAGATCAATAGTACAATGGGTAGGGCATTTGTCTTGTATACGACCAACATGGGTTATATCCTCAGCATCCCATATGGTCCCCCAGCACTGCCAGAAGTAATTCCTGAGTGCAGAGTCAGGAGTAACCCTTGAGCATCCCTGAGTGTGACTCAAAAGCCAAAAAAAAAAAAAAAAATCATACACCATGACCATGTGGATTCAACCCAGGTATGCAAGAATTATTTAACATACTCAAGTCTATACAATAAAAATAAAAAGAAAAGATCATATCAACAAATGCAGAAAATAAGAGTCAAACCCATTCATATAAAAACTTTCAATAAAATGGGAATTGAAGGAACTCTCCTCAACATAATCAAACCCATTTGCCACCAGTCCACAGCAAACACTAAATTGGGATAAACTAAAATCCTTCTTCTTAAATATAAGACACAAGGCAAAGTTGCCTACCCTCACCACCTCAGTATACTATTTGAATTACTTATCATAGCAATTAGACAAGAAAGAAATATTAATAGCATCAAGAGAGAAAAGAAAAAATATAAACTTTCACTATTTGCAGATGATGCAACACTACATTTTGAAAACCGTATATACTTTACAAAAAATGCCCTAGAAACAACATATTTTTTTTAATTTTATTATGCCACCGTGAGATATACAATTATAAAGAAGTTCATGTTTGGGTTTCGGTCTTACAGTGTTCCAGCACTCATCCCTCCACCAAGACCCATTTCTCACCTCCATGTTCCCAATTCCTCCCCCCCTTCCCCTAGCATGCCTTTATGGCAAGTTCATTATCTTCTCTCTCTCTCTCGTTCTCTCTTCTTTCTCTTACACACTGTGGACATGTATTTAGAGAATATCATGTGTACTTTTTCTGGAAACAATAGATTTTTACAGTAAAGTTTTGGGTAACAAAATTAACATGGAAAACGTCCATGAGTTTCCTATATGCAAATAATTAAATGAAAGAGATTTTTTAAAATGTTATTCACGATTGTGCCACAGAAAATCAAGAACTTGGAAATGCCTTAAAGAGGTGAAAGAACTGTACAAAGACACTAACATAATACTACTTCAAGAAATAAGAGAGAACACAAAGAAATGAAAACACATTCCCTGATCTTGGATTGACATTGGCAAAATGGCAAAACTCCGAAAAGCATCATATAGATTCAGTTCCGTTCTTGTAAGGCCCATGACATTTTCAGTAGATAAAACGCTCCTGAAATTTATATAGAAAAATAGCCCTACCCCTAAATAGCTAAACAATTCTCCTAAAAGAAGATGGGAGCCATCACTTTCCCCTAACTTCAAACTGCACAATAAAGTAGCAGCATGGTGCAGGAATAAGGATAGACTCTGTGATCAATGAAATAGAATAGAAACCCAAAGACAGACCCTCAAGTATATGATCATATAATCTATAAAAGGAGCAAAAAATATAAGTTGAGCAAGGAAATCCTCTTCAACAAGTGGTGCTATGAAAACTGGTCAGTCACATGCAAAAAATATATATTAACTCACATATCTTTCTAACTCTACTCACAGAAGTCAAATCAAAATGTATTTAAGACTTATTTATCATAACTAAATACTTAGGTTACATGGAGGAAAATATATGCAAAACTCTCTATAGAAATGGAACAAGAGGCATTTTTAAGGATGAAATTCCACTGGCCAGACAAAGTAGAAGCAGAGATAAACAAGTAGGACTACATTAAATTAAGAAATTCTGGCATGCAGTGGGAATGAAAACCAGAATACAAAGTTAACCCGCATTCTGGGAGAAATTATTTAACCCCACTCATCCAACAAAGAGTTGATTAATATACAAGATACATAAAGCACTGGTAGAACTTAATAAGAAAAAATATCATTCAACCCTATCAAAATTTAGCGAGAAGAGTAAAACAGAAATTTTCCAAAGAAGAAATACAAAAATCATTATAAAATCAATCTATATAATGGACCAGAGCAATAGTATAACATGTAGGGCCTTTGTGTTGTATGTAGCTGACACTGATTCGATCCTCAGCATCTCATGTTGCCCCCTGAGCACCTCCAGGAGTAATTACTGAATGCAGAGCCAGGAGTAACATCTGAGCGTTTCTGGGTATAACCCAAAAAACAAACAGATTTGCTCTGTATCACTAATCATCAGGGATATGCAAATCAAAACAACAATGAGATATCACCTCACACCACAGAGACTGGCACTCATCAGAAGTAACAACAACCAGCATTAGAGAATGTGTAGGGGTAAAAGGGAAACTCATTCACTCCTGGTAGGAATGTGAACTGGTCCAACCTTTTTAGAAGATAATATGAACATTCCCTTAAAAGCTAGAGTTTGAACTTTCATATGATTCAACAATTTGATTCTTAAGTATATACCCCAAGGGCCCAAAAGCACAATGCAGAAAAGACATATGGGAACAACCCAAATATCCATGAACAGATGACTGAATAAAGAAACTATGGGACATATAGACAATGGAATGCTACTCAACATAAGAAAGATAAAGTTAAGCAATTTGTATGATCTGGAGAGTATCATGTTGAGTGAAATAAATCAGAGGGAGAAGAACATATTCAGAATTATCTCTTTCATGTATGGGATATAAAGAAACTTCAAAGGGGGAAATATCAAATGCCCAATGGCAATAAAGGAATACTGGCTTTTGGTAGTGAATTTGCCACTGGGGCAGGGGTGTGATGGATAAGCTAAAGAAGGGATATTAGGAAAATAGAGTATGTGAAAAGTATCTGCAACACAGAGGCAGGATGGGGACAAGAGGAAAACTGGGGATATTGGGGGATGGTGGTGGGCAGTTGTGAATGGACTAGTTTTATAACAACCCATGCCTGTAACTCAATCATAAATATATTTGCAACTTTGTAATTCATGGTGATTCAGCTAAAATAAGAAGGCAGCATAAATCCATAACCTTCAACAATCCTTATTGTGATAACCTGCTAATCCCCCATCTTTCTTGAAAAGCAACCATAAAAGGGGCCAGAGCGATAGTCCAGCGGGTAGGGCGTTTGTCTTGCACGCGGCTGGCCTGTGCCGGCCTGGTTCTATCCCCCGGCATCCCATATGGTCCCCGAAGCACCTCCAGGAGTAATTCCTGAGTGCAGAGCCAGGAGCAATCCCTGAGCATTGCCAGGTGTGACCCAAAAAGCAAAAAAGAAAGAAAATTACATCTGATTTCTTACTAAATTTATTATATTGAAAAAAATTAACAAAAACAAAAAACAAAAATAAGGATTTCTAATATCATAGCTTGATAGAACATTAAACAGATATTCATATGTTATAAAATATATGAATGCAATTGTTTATGGTTAAGATATAGAGAACAAAATAGGGAAATAATACTGTTTCTTGTATAATTGAGTAATAAAGTTTAAGAAATCAAAGTTATTTTCAATTAATTTTTCTGCATCTTCCAATTGTATATAAAATATACCATTTTTCTCAAGAATTTTTTTAATTGATAAATAGCTTAAAGAAAAAGATACTGCATTTAAAGACTGCAATGCAGAATAGTGTGAAAAAGAAAAACTTGTGAACAGTTCACAAATGTGCTATGCTTTTTAATTTTAGGCAAAGGAAGGACCTAGTTCAAGGCTATTAAAGCTCGTAGAAGTACTACTATTTTTTTAATTCTACTCTAGGTTTTAATTTACAGGAAAATGCGATTTTTATTACTCAATGTCAACTTTTCATTTCTGTTCTGCCACTCTGCCTGCCATCTTCCTGCTTTTCTTCTACTATTTCCTTGCAGGATTTGAAAACAAATTTCTGCTGCTGTTTGGTTAGAAGCTCAAGACATCTGGGCATTCCATTTAGAAAAGATTGAAAATGGCTCTAGGAATCCATTTATTCAGATAAAAATGGTTTTTAAAATGAAATAAACCCTTCCTGTTGTATATTTGGAATTACATGATAAATCTGTTAGCTGGTTACAATTCTTTATAGCTCCTCCTATCTGGAGGTGAAAATAAAAGGAGAGTGTGCATGCTGGTTTTTTCACCTACTTCTGCCAAAGAGAACGAAATAAGAGCTAATGTTCAGTTTGCTTGTTT